>JAHWXV010405719.1:0-12893 GCA_024586415.1 Phrixothrix hirtus | reverse complement strand
CGTGTGCGTGTGCGTGTGCGTGTGCGTGTGCGTGTGCGTGTGCGTGTGCGTGTGCGTGTGCGTGTGCGTGTGCGTGTGCGTGTGCGTGTGTGGGTGCGTGTGCGTGTGTGTGCACGTACTTAATTACTTTTTATTTAAATCTATAAATTATTTTTGTTTTAAATGAGCTTAAAATTTAATTATAAAACTATTAGTACATGTATAAAGGAAATTATAAATGGATGTATTATTTATGCTTTTAAATTCATTTTAGAGTTTACAATTTATGTGTACAAGGAAGTAGCTAACGTCAATAAATACAAATTAAATTTAGAATGGGTAAGAGAAAGTCGTGTGTTGTATTGCACCAGATTTTTTTATTTAAAAGTGTACATTACTGGGTTGGCGCCGAGCTAAAAATAACGCATGCGCATAATTCCACATCAGGAATTAGGTAATTACATGTTTTGTTAAAGAATTTGTTATCTTAGCCCCTTCTTAAAGTAATCAAATAATAATCAGCCTTGTAATATAAACTTTTTTAAATTGTTATTTACTTTTCGTTTTTTTACACAAGTTATTGCAATTGTATACCTAACATGGTAATTATTATTACAGGATATTGGAGTATTTAAAATGTTGATTTGGTGTCAACACTTTAGAGATAACTTAAGCACTAATAACAATGATAAGATAAAAGATCAAAAATTTAAAACTAATACAAAATAACGGAAGTCCAAACTCAAAACTAATAACAAATTACAGAGATCCAAAGCATTATTCACAAAACATCCTGTAACACCAGGAAATAATGTAATATACTCTGTAACAGTATACATTGTTTGTTAAATAGAAGTCTTGATTCAAGAATCAAATTAATACTGAAACTCGGATAATTGCGGTCCCGTCATTTTTGGGACCACAAACTTGTAAGTGGGACACGGTTAAGTAAAGTCATAATAAATTACTCTCTGTTAGTGGAATTTTTTAGCAGTCTCTTGAAGTCCCATTTATCCAAGTCTAACTGCAGATATAAAAAATATCAAAAATAGAAAAAAAATTATAAACGTATTAAAACATTCAAATTTGAAACTACATGATCGGTCTTTTGTTAGGTGCTTAATCATTGTACTGAAGATTGTCATAAAAAGCAAGATAATTGCGATGCATGTATTGTTTTAATCCTTGGAGGCTTTCAAATTTAGTGTTATTTATTTTCTTGGACCTATTATAAAGTTTGTTAGGGTTATGAAGTGTGTACGAACGTACACGCTGCAGAAGGATTTTCCAAACGTCATGATTGCGTAGTTTATAAAATATATCGCCGCTAATTGTTGGGTCTCCAGCCTTTTTGCCTGGACGCAACGTTCCAAGGCAAACATTTTCCTCATAGTTCATGAAGAAAGTAAAATCAATATGATGATAAGGTTGCTTTGGTCTTATTCTCTCATACGACTATTGTAATCAGTTGGTGAATAAATTGGCGGAAGGAACTTTTTTCCAACATAGAATGGATGCTATCAACCTGGTATGTCCTTTTTCTAAAATTGTCTGTTCGATCTCCAAACCAGTTTCCTTTGATAATTTTAATACGGATAATAACAGAACTTTATTCCTATTTTGATAGGTACAACCGTCCAAAATTACTATAATTTTGTTATAGTTTAACCGAGATCTAACAAAATCTATAATACAACTTGTGCACTCATTAGAAATCGTTCACACGGTACATATTCCAACCAGTTTACGAAACGACACTTTATCCGAATAAGACAGTGGCTCATAGATTTAAATTGACTTGCTCACACTTTACGTATTCGTTATAAAATCGTATACGATTGATTTTGTCATTCGAATATGCCACTGTCATTCAAACACACCGATTCGGAAAAATATTCGATACGTATGACAGTGGCGCATTAATATTATGGACAGGGTTCAGATGATACGAATTTCATTCCGTTTATCGAATGCCCGAGGCTGCAAAATCACGCCGTTCAGCAGTAATTGAATGCCTTTCAAGAAAGTAGGTGCTCTTTCCCTATAGTTTGTTTTTTATAATACTATTCAATAAATTAACAAATAAAGCAATGGCCATTCTACAGTAATTAAAAAACTGTATTGCGTCATTTCTTAATTAACAAATGAGGGTCTGAAAGGCCTCTAAAGTGAATTTCAGTAGCTTTTATTTTTTCTCTTTCATTAATGTACATAAAATTACCAATAAATTACAAGCACAACATTGTAATTCATGACGTTAATAGCACAATAAAATATTTGGTGTTTAAAACAAATTCCAATTTGGAAATTTATCCATATAAGGAAATAGAAGTGTGAACGCTCGTGTTGGTATCCTAGGTATACGATAAAAATTTCGATTCGATAAATGTACGTACCCTCTGAACGAGCTTTTAGTCGTAACACCTCCGTCTCCTTCATGCTAAACGTATAAGTGAACATCTTTATTATTATTTATGTAAATTGACTGATTATGAACAAGAAGCTTTCGCTTGTAGTATTGAACTGATACTAATAGCTTTGGACAAAGTAGAACAGATTGAACATTGACAGTTGGGGCCAATACTTTAAATGAACACATGGCGTTAGTATCAATGTGATCCTTGTGTGCATCATTTTTTTTCTGAATGTGCAACGTATACTCTACTTCTGACACGCTACCTTCTTTTTTTGCTGTGCATATATGACTGGTTGTTTTGCGGTTTGTAAATGGATATTTTTTTCTTCTTCTAATATTTTACTAAAAAGTTTCCGGCCTATAATTGACTTTCCATTTTCCTTGCACCAGCATGTCCATAATTGAAAGATGTGACACTTAGTTTCGAAACTATCCTCAACGCAAACTCTATTACTACTTGATCGACAGTAATGGCTTGGCACTTTATTAAGTAAAATCAACCATTCTCTAACTGCATTTGATTTACGAGCTTTTTGTACAGACTCACTACTAAAACCCACTTTTGCTCGACGTTTTTCCTGTTTAGATCTAAGTCTTTAACTTTTGCCGTTTGATCCTGTAACTTTTTAGTCCAATTTTGATATACCTTCAACATATTGTTATGATTATCGGGCATATAATATTCATAAGCCAATTTTCTTTGCGAATTATCTTGTGTGTTAGTGTTATGTCTTCTTAATAAATTTCTCAATCGAACTAGACTTTTTAGAGAAGGTTTTCTAATATCTCATGTTAAACCCCAGGAATAAGTAAAATTTACTTTCCATTTTGTTCCGAAATTAAATCACATAAATAGCTTCTGTCAGATGTTGGTTTTTTCTGTAAATACTTCTCAGGTTTTGGTACTATTTCATACGTAGCTGCATCTTTTATCTCATTCCACTTCTTCCTGCCAGAATACTTTTCGCGTTTCGCTCTTTTTAACCTATTGATCTCTTTTTGTTTTATATCCTGCCCTTTATCACCAGCAGAAAATTCAGTGTCAGAGTAGATATTATCATCTTCAATTATTAACACCTCATTAGTACTTAATTCAAATAATCCTGTTTTTTCGTTAAGGTGGTAGTCTTTTTCGCTATTATCAACAATGGATGCCGTGGGTTTTACTAATTCGTTCGTAAATTCAACCAATGTAAATCCCTCCTTAGAGCTAACAGATAATGTATTTTCAGCTTCCCAAGCATTAGATAAAACATTATTTATCATTTCGGATTCATATACACAAGGATTAAGATCATGATATGTAATCGATTGTAAATCTTTAAATAAAATGGGATTTTCTGGGTGTGGTTCTTGATTATTGTATATTGTTTCTATAAAGGATTTTAAATTCACTCGCTTTATATTTATGTGCGATATACTTGGGTATGTGGGATCGTAACGATTTGACATAAAAGCATCTGAAGCCATTAAGTTTTCGTCTTGATTATTCCTACTGCTATTGCGCGTGGCCAAATCAACCAAAAATTTTGATTGTGATGATGCCTGGCGGGAATATTGGAAAGTAATAATGCCCTATGAATGAAAAAGAATGCTTGGTGAATTATATTGGTATCGTATAAATGATTTTAGAGAACTATTATAGTTTAGGTACGCCATATACACTGAAGTATTAGTGTGCTAGGATAATAAACCATTATTAGTGCTGGTTGTAACGTTTCCTGCGAAACGTGATAATAACGCGAAACATGATTTAATAAAATTCCGAGAATTCTTTACGTTTTCGCTATATTAGTGATTCGGGAAGTGTAATTATTAATACTGAATTAAAGACAAAACAAACTTTAAAGAAGTGTCGAATACCGTGCGCGAATGTACAATTTCAGTTTAAATTACAAATAGAAAAATTTTTTAATGAAAAGCTGTTATGAAAATGCTATAAGTTAATTAATAAAGATTGCACAACCTGACGCATAAATCACCAGTTACCATCCGAAATCAGTCAAGATTGCTTTGATAATTATTAATAATTAACATAAGCAACAATCTCTGATGATTTAAATATTATTAATTAGTAAAAACTAATTAAAAGCTATTACGAAATATTGCGTCATGTAATGCAAACGAATTAGTCAAAGCACATGTAATTGTTATTCATATTGATAAGATAGCAGATAGAGAAAACCGCCTGAATCTACGCGTGTACAAATTTAAGTATAAATAAGACGCTTTCCTGAGTTGAAAATCAGTATTCGTATGAGACTGTACGGGATATTACGTAGTGCAAAGACCGTAATAGATTTTCTGTAAAGTCAAGCTATTTTGGTTATTATATTTTACAGCGATCCTGACTCAACGTCTTCTGGATTAGTCAACACTGTTGAAATCCTGAATGCCGTTCATGGTAACAAACCGCTAGAAGACGCCGTATGCCTGAGATCTCTGTACAGAGATTCTAGAACGATGTTCTATTCCTTGTTGCTCTGTAACAAAGATAGATCGAGTGTAAAATATTATAACCTTGGGGATCCTCGTAACTGAGTGTTCCTGGTGTTACTACCGGCGAATCAACAACAAAACCACTTTTGGATCGATTAGAAACAAGTTTCTCTGTAACTAGTTGTGAACGATGTCTAGCATCCGTTATTGTCATTGTGCGTTGAGTTGTATCGATAGCGAACGCACAACTACGCTGTACCGAAATCATCCGTCATATAAAACATCCTGTCATTTGCAGATAAGTTGCTAAGTATCGATCTGCAACCGACGCAAACCGTAGAGACGCTTAGCGTTACTGAGTAGCAACATAGGTCGCGAGTACTTGCTAACGCCTCGCCTCTGGCATTCGTCCCCGGCGTAAAATTACGTATGCGGCGGCCGCTAAAAGTGACGCGCTCGTGCGCAGATCTCCTGCCATACTGTCGACACTTGTATTCAAGCATATCAGGAAAGCAAAATTTGACCGAGTTCGGACGGGATGTGCCCACCAATCGTTCCAACGCCGCAGCAATTTCACACACTCGAGACCGTATAAACCTCATACCAATTCTGACTTTCTATACATACGCGAATAATTGTAAATAATTTATTTTTGTCTGCTGTCCGAAAGTTATGTTTATTTTATTTTCTATTATTGAACTAGTGTGATTTTGATTTAATTTATGTTCAAATTACCCTTTAATTTCTGTAAATAAATTGTTACTGTTACACATCCTTTTAATACCGCCGAAAACCGAAACGATCATTAATTAAAGTTTGTTTCATGACCGAATTCCGAACGACGTCATTTGCACAAAAGACTTCCACCGTAAACTAATTATTTTACAGAAATATCGACCGCCAAACTAGACGAAGTGAGAGCCTCCAGAGATACTGAAAACCTCGTTAAGAACCACCCTCGCACGATTGAGTTATCACAGAGTAGAATGGAAACTCTTTGACTTCTCCGTATACTTTTCACTACGATTTGAAACGTCACCTGGTAAGGTACCCTGCCTTTACTGAATATTTTGGGTTTTTATCTATTATGAGCTGTATAACACGGAAATAAAGAACTGATGGAAGAATCATTAATTCAAAAATGTAAATCTGATTGGGCTTAGGTATAGGTAATTAAACACGACTGCAGAGTTCAATTTATTCTAACACACGTCGCTTCATAATACCTAAACCTATTTACTTATCTACTACCTTATGCATATATAAAAAATTTAAACACTTATACTTTAAGTTATAGTCAGTATACTTCAAGTCAAATTCAAATATTACATCGTTTTATGTACAAGAATTTATTTTAGGTTATATCTTTTTTGTAACAATACAGAGTAAAACTTCTAAGAAACTTTAGGCATAATATGATTACATTTATTGAATTTGTTATAAAAAACAATGTACTTACCTTTTTAATTATTTATACAATTCTAAATGAATTTAATTGATTGCTTTCATCACAACACTCACATGTTTACCGCGATCTCCGCGCGACTGAGGTGTGACCAGTAATCCTTTATGTGCTTTACTGCACATACGGATTTTTTCAAACGATTAAAACGCTTATGGAATTTCTTAAAACACATTTCTAGTTTGAATATTACAGAAAAGATTTTACCAACACATAGAAGATGAAATGGATATTATTTCGACTAAAAAAACGAAGAAATGAAAAACTACGCACTTGGAATTTGGCAGGCGCAGCGACGATTTACAGAATTGTAACCATGAGGCTAACGTTTCCGTATTCGTTTTAGTAGGCACTGTCCTTTTTTTTAACATTTTGAATAATAAAAGCATAACCTTGTGAGTGTTCGTTATATACTTATGTATACTGAACTAACATTCACAGATGCACGGAATCTAAATAAAAGTCGAAGTATCATATATTAAATACATGTAAATATATTGTTATTTATAAAAATAAATATTTTGCTTAAAGTATATATTTACTTGTAGGTAGCTATCACATGTGTATTTCGTTAAAATGAACAAGGTTTTTTTTTTAATATTTAACGTCCAAAAGTGTTTCTCTATAGTTTAATTTCAGAGTGCCTTTTCAAGAAGAACTTGTTTCAGGTAATTCTTGAAAAATCCGAAACAATGTTTTGCATAGTTTTGCTATATTGTAAATATTGAATTCATTACAAAATATTTTTCTTTAAAAAAGCAATGTGAACAGACAAGTTAGTAAATGAGTTGTGATTAGAACATTTATTTTATTAGATAAGTATCGATTAATTATACTGAGTGTGTTGAAAATAATATGAATTATTTAACATGTGCATACACATTTAATATAAAACGAAAAAAATTTTTCGTAAAAATCTTTTATGGATACTGCGCCGACTGTGCTTTACCGGGTAACGTAATTAAATCCATAAATTCCACCTTGATTCTGTTTATAAAGTATCATATTGCGTTTAGTATTCATATGTTTTATCGAGTTCATGGACGTCAGCTTTATAATAAAATATAATAGAATGTATTCTTTTAAATCACCTAAATGTTCTTCTTCCGTAAAACTCTTCCTTATTAATTATAAAATATTTATGTGTAGTTATTAAAAAAGTTAGTCGTTAAATATCTAAAATTTAGATAGGTTTTAATTTAACTGAATCTTGTTTGGTCCACATTAATTTCTGTAAAACTCTTCCTTATTAATTATAAAATATTTATAGGTAGTTATTAAAAAAGTTATTCGTTAAATATCTAAAATTTAGATAGGTTTTAATTTAATTAAATCTTGTTTGCTCCACATTAATTTGTATAATTTCATGCAAATTACATCAAATTTGTATTAAATTTATTAACTCATTTGATTTGAACTCTTTTTACAAAAATTAAATTATACAAAACGCAAGTGTTCTCAAATATTAATAATACTACCACATTTAAAAAAAGGCAATTTAAGTTTAAAAAGACAGCGATATCAACTTTCATTAAATTAGCACAAAAATTGCTTATAAATCTTGTGTAAAATTTAACTTCGTGTTAGAACGGATTAAAACATTGTAGAATATTTTTTAGAGTGAAAGTTATTTATAAAATTGTTTTCTTTTTCAATAATGCAAATGTACCGAAAATGGTATCCATCTATTAACTAAAAACTAGTTTTTATTTTAAACCATTTGTAAATTTGTACGATTCAAAATCACTAGAAATTTTAAGAAAGAAGATAAAACTTTACTTTAAACCGTAATTATCGATTCAATATATTTACGAGTACTTAATAATTAGTTAATAACATTCAAGTTGTGTAAAACGCTATGGACCATTTTGTTACGGGAGACCTATAGTCAACCTGTTACTTATTGTTGAATGCAGCAGATCAAACTAGAAGCAGGGGCAAACTGAAAACTTTAATTGCAGATTTTTCAAGAACTATGGTTTATAAGCGTTTTTGTTATGTTTACCAAGATGTAACTGCTATTAACGGAATGTGCCTTATTTATGACACCCCCTGTATATTTGAATAATAAAATTTAATATTTGTTATTTACACAGCACTAATTAAAACTAATCATTGATATTCAATTCGGAATATTATAAAACTGCAGCCAGCAATAACAATTATAATACGTGAATTATTTTAAAATGCGTTAAATCAAAACTTACCTACCTTACCTTACCTAACCTTACCTACCTAACAATAAGCAGTTATTAAATAGTTGCTTTTAAATATCTTTATACATAGAATAGTTATAATACTTGCGCGACTTTCACAATATACCCTGTCATATAATATTTTGTTGGTACTTACATGGTGATGAAGTTCCGAAATACGATTACTATTGAAATCTATCTCGCATAGAACCAAAAAACCCACTAACTCCGAAAGTAAAATCTGTCCGAAATTCTTGCTAAGATAACAATTTTTGGTAGGAACTTTACATTTAAAATTAATTATAAAGTGTAAAATACGAAGAAATTAAATACCCTTTAATATAGAGTACGATTGATGTGTTTTTATAAGATTGAAAATTTATTTTTCTTTATACTATCATAAGAATTGTGTTTAGTTTTTGTAGTATCGAAGATTTTTATTCTAAATTATTTTGTAACATCATATTAAAAATAACATAATGTGGATCTTTCTTTTTTACTTTCTCTTACCCTATATAAATATAGGTAAAAGAGAAAGTATTGTTTTCGCCCAAAATTTACGAGGTCGATATTTTAGTGGAAATACACGTTTTCAAGTCCTGAGTACGAAAATCATGTTTTTAGAAATTGGTGTATGTGTGTGTGCGCGCGCGCGTGCATGTGTGCGACGTTTGTGTGAACAGAATTTCTCAAAAACAAAAAGTGATAGATATATAAAATATTATATATAAATTCATATTCATCTAAGCGCGCGCCTGCAACAATTTCACTAAAATCGGATAACCAGAAGTGCAACTTTTCTCTTGTCATTTTTTGGTTTTTCGCGATTTTCTCGAAATCGGTTCTAACGATGTTATTAAACTTATTATATTTCTTAGCCATTTGATATCCTTTCATATAATCAACGCGGTTTCTGAAAACCTCTTCCATAATTCTAGTAACCGTAAGTACTTTTACCGCTAACTATGAAACCAAAGGTCCTGGCTAAATGAAAATTTATATTTGAGATCATAACAACCTTTGTATGCAAAATTAAGAACTTAATTAAAATCCAATAACCGGAAGTATCACTTTATTTTTGCCGCTTGTAGATATTTTCCGAATTTTTTGTTTTTTGCCATTTTATTGAAATTGGCTGTAATGATTTTGTCAAACTTAGTACATTTATTAGCTGCTTAGTTCCTTTTTATATATGTGCTTGCAAATAAGCAGTTTCTTCTGTAAATTTTAGAAAATTGAGTAACCGGATGTAGCTAGAGGACTAATTGTTAACAACATATCTCAAAAACTAAACATTATATAAAAGTGAATTTTATATTTAAATTTCTCATCGTCCGTACATAAGATAGGAAGAATTTAGTTAAAAACTCCGCTTTATTCTTGCGGTTTTTGTGTTTTTTGCGGTTTTCTCGAAAATGCTACGGTTCTTACGTCTTTGTTGGTGTTTTACGTGAACTTAGCGGTATCTCTGTAAAAGTCTGTTGAAACGAGTTATCAGAGAAAACCTTTGGTGTTCAGCAGTGTTTTGCATGTCCAGTAACTTGGATGGGTTACTGTTATAATTATCGTTTCTAAGATAAACGTAAATAATATTTTAATCATTTGTGAACGGTATTTGCATATCTATATACGTAAGAGAAAGTCGTGTGTTTTTTCACACCAGATTCTTTAAATAGCAATATAGGTCGTGTGTCATAGCATTTGAGTAGTATATTCTTTAACAATTGTCAAATAAAGAATATTCCGTGCAAGTGGAAGTTTCTTACGCGAGCCGTAGACGAGCATGACGGACTCACGCGCGTACATTATGTAATTCTGTACGAGTTGGAGATTATGTTTTTCTACGACTACAAATTATTTTGGTATATAGTTTTTGAAACTGTATAGTTTTCAACACACTGTCTAAACTTTAATAACAATGATCAAACAATCACGACATACAGTATAAATTTAATTTTTAAAATTAACTCTGTGTATTAGGTAGCATAAAGTATATGCATTTTATAAACGCCTATGTCATCGCAATTTTCAACATCAAGATACCAGATTCTTGATGTAAATCATTCTTTATCAAAATTTAATAAAATAATAATTTATACTGTTTATTAGAATTGTCGTTAATTTGTAAATATAATGCTATTTTATTAAATATTTTGTAGTAACGTTAGATATGACATAATTTGTTTTCATACCGTATCTAGAGGGAGAATGTCACCACACGGTATTTTAGAATAGTATGATTCCGTAATTGAAAACTGAATAAGAATACTGATATTATATACCATAGTAGAAAAATATATTTTCATTCTTAATATGACCTGCAAGTTTAATGAAAATTAGCTGGTTCGGTTAAAGATAGCAGCACAACCAAAATCAAGAATTTTCAATAACTATCTTTGTCGTTAATTGAACAAGAATATTAATTTGAAAGAAAAAATATGGCGGAAATCATGCTTTTAGAAATTGGTCTGTATGCCTGTCTGTCAATTTCTCAGTGCGTTTGTCTGTCTGTGTGTAAACAGGATATATCTAAACAAAAGTTGTAGATAAACAAAATTTTATATTTAAACTTGTAGCTACCTAAATACGTAATCGCAACAACTTGATTAAAATCGGGCAACCGGGAGGACCACTTTACTCTTATCATCTATTGGTTTTTTACGATTTTCTCGAAACCGGCTCCAACGATATTTTTAGTCATTTAAACCCTTTTATATAACTTCACAGAAAACTTTGCGTAAATCGAGTAATTGCTTGTACTTTCATCGCTAACTCTGAATAAAATAACTACGAAACTAAAAATTGTAGCTAAATGAAAATTTAAATTCGAGGTCATAATTGTCTTTATATGGAGGATCAAGCGTTTGATTAGAATCGAATAGCTAGATGTACCACTTTTTTTCTGTCATTTTTAGGTATTTTCAGAATTCTTAGTTTTACTAGATTTCCTTGAAATCGCATTTCTTAGCTATTTAATGCTGTTAAATACTAACTTCCATAAAAAAATGCAGAACCTAGAATTAGTTGAGTAATTTTATTGAAATTTTTGGAAACGATGCAATTTATCACTACAATCAAACGATTAAAATTTAAAAACAAAAGAACAGAAATAAAAAAGTGTTCTTTAATAACTGGTTGCTCCGCCACGATTTGCTGTGCACTAGTTTAGACGGCATGGGATGCTATCCGTGGTATATCATTCCAAGCTTCCTTAATCCGCAACCGAAAATGGTGCAAGTAGTCTGGAGGGTGTGGTACAAAATTCAACTACCTACCGATTACATCCCATACATGCTCAATAAGTGACAAATCAGACGATCAAGTAGGCCATAGGAGGACGATAATGTTAGTTTCTTCCAAAAAACGTGTTCTAGCCCGTGCCGTATGTGGATGCGCATTGTCTTGTTGGAAAATGGGATTTTCCAAGGCCTGAAGATATGGAAGTGCAACAGGCACCAGCACATTGGCAATGCAACCGACTGCGTTTAAGTTGCCGAGAATGAAGACTAAGGATGATCTGTCACCATAACGCATTGCACACCATATCATCAATCCTAGTGTGAGGGTTCTGTTGCGTTGCACAAAAAATGTTGAATTTTTGGGTTCTCCTACGACCGTTGTGGGCTGACGAACAAAATCTAGACTCATCACTGAAGACTTGATGCTATTCTTATACCCAATTCGCCCTTTTGTTGCTTCTTACTAGTTTATGGACACGGTGAAGTGGGATCTAAGTAAGACACAAAAATGGATGGTACGAATGCAGTTCATACGATTTTACTCAGTAATAAACAGATGACATTGGTATTCTTCGTCCTACACTTCATATCCACTCTATTTCAGCTCCCCGAGTTGTGGAAAATCTGTCTTTTGTGGCCAAAAGTCTTAAACGACGTTCTTCACGATTTATAGTTCCTCAGGAACGTCCAGATACAGGGCGGCGTTGTTGAACTACTTTTTCGGATTATCTACACTAACATCTCATCACCGTTGCAACATCATGCTTTACACGGCCAATAATACGGTCACGTTCAAAATCGTTTAATTGCCGATATTTTTCATGTCGACGAACTCTTGGCATTCTTAAAGGTTCAGAAGGCAATGTTGGACAAAAAAATTGCAGAATTAACAGTTATTATAGACCGATTATTGTTATTACGTGCAAACAAACAACAATATATACATAAATTTTATTCAAATTATAATCATTACTTTGCTTTACCAAATAGACACTTTCTGAACTTTTATTAAAGTTTATCAGCAAATTCCATATGCTGTGATTTTTATGGAAGTCAGTATATATATAAAGGGTTTTCCAATAAGAGGTTTCATTTTGATATGTAAAAAAAAACAAGTATTCAAAGCGAAATCATCGGATTTTTATTAAATTGTAAAGAGGAGA
>JAHWXV010405666.1:0-10659 GCA_024586415.1 Phrixothrix hirtus | reverse complement strand
CGCGGCAGTCCAAGTTGTAAAGCTAAGTGGGATCACATTGAAGTTGTGCTCTCAGTGTTTTTGTATTCGCTGTAGTGTAAAGACGTTTGTTTCCGATTGTACACCCCCAAGACATACCACTTCGCGCCGCCGCTGCAAAAGACGCCTCTCATGGTCACTGCAGCATTGCATAGCTTAGATCCAATAGTAAGTTCTATTTTCTAGCAATGTTCGGGCTCCATATCAGCTTTCTGGTATCCAATTTTCATGTATAAAGTGAAAAACCGCCTAGAGCTGGAAATTGTATCCAACGTGTCATTGATCCTGGATAGCGGGAAGTTGCCCTTTTTGGTTACGTTGTTCAAGCGACGATAATTTATACAGAATTTTGTGCTGTCATCTTCTTTTCAACCAGCACAACTGATGATGCCCATGGACTATTGAATTGTTCGTTAATTGCTTGTTGGCCATGTGTTGAACTATCGTCTTGATTCCTTTCGTTTCGATAATGGCAACCTTCATGGTCGTTGACGCATCGGTTTGGTATGTACGGTATTTTTTTTATGTATCATTAAGTTTGTTCTTCCCTTCAACTCCTCTTCAATGGCGAAGATATCAGCGTATCTACCTATTAATTGACCGGCCTTCTTTTGTTCTTGGGATGAACTCTTACCCCAAGGCTCAAATACGGCATAGAGTTTAAATAAATGCCTCGTAGACACAATATTGTCATTAGTCTTCATGCAACGTACCATAGATTATACTAGTATGCACAACCCTAATTCAGTGGCCTTCTACAATGACATTTGGAAACCATAGACGTTCATCAAGCGCAGGGTTGCCATTTCCTTAATTTCAACCAGTACCCTTTCGGCTAGAATCTCGCAGCTAATATTCCCATGATTAACTTCCAGGATTTGAAAATATTCTGTTGCGAGGTTTCATCCAACTGGTCCGCAACTATTGAATCACCTTTTTCTGGCAATATGTCTTCTTCTGCAAAGATTAGCTTTACTGCACGATTGCCTCGCAGATAAACGGAATCTCTTCATCTTCCACTCGTAAACTTCTGTTCTTTAAATCTAATCTAAATTCAAATTTTGACATTATATCTATACCTAATACTAAATCGTCGTCAATATCGGCAAATAATACTCGATTTTCCTTGACGACGTTTGAATTTACTATGTTTTTCTTTGCTCCAGTATCCAGCAACATTTGGCGATGGTTCCAGTAATGTATAAGCTCTTCGATTTGTCGTATTGATGCCACTTGAATAATTACTTCCAGGACATGATTAGCAGAAATTACGTCCATGCTTTCATATCAATCCTCTTTAGTTTTCCTGTTGGTTTGTTTCTTAAGTATTCGCAAAATTATCTCGTCCAATCTTTCAACGCCATCCTGCATTTGTCCCATATCTTGTAGGCGAGCATATCCCTTAGATGCTTGTTTGCCCTAAGTTGCTCAATAAAACCCTTAGGGGCACTCGGATATGCTAATCTAACTAATCGTAAAGTTTTGGCTTCCAATTGTTGAAGGCTTTCTCCAATATTTTGACTTCTTTCTATTCCTTAATCGGGCATAGTGAATTTGTTGCAGGTGCTTGTATTCTTATGTATTTATAATATCGAAACCAGGTAGTCAACATTTTTTTGTAGGTACAGTTTGCAAAATAGCCAAAGTGTTCCCATGTAAATCCATTATCAAAACGGTTGCCTTTTCTTCCATAGTCCAGTTGTTAGATTTAACAGCTGTCATACATTGCTTATAATGGTGCAAAAGATTTTACCATCGTACGTATGTGCTTTAATATGCTTTATAGTTTGTAATACCATATCCTACAATAGGTAAATATGTGGCGCGCTTCGCATTTACTTCTTCTTGTTCTGCATAATTAATCAAGGTATCTTATGCTCTGAAACATAAACCTCTTTGACTGTTGTTATGAGAATAAACTTTTAATATAGATCATCATATTTCTTGATTGCCTCATCAACTTTTTCCGAATTGCCTTCGATTTCTTCTTTGAATTTACTTTTATTTGATTTAATTCCTTCTTGTAATATATTTTGATTGAACTGATAGCATCTCTTCTTGTAATTTATTTGTAATTTCTTCTTGTAAATTTTTTTGATTTAATTAGTTTTTTATTGATTTGAATTCATTTTATTCTGCATTTGTACAGCATTTCCACTAAGAATTCCACATTTTTACATATAGCTCTTGTGACTGGTATATATAAAACACTTAATACTAACTTAGTTTTATTTAGTTAATTTGATTTATTTTGTTGCGACTATACGATCGAAGTATTAACATCCCAATCTGACACCAATTATAACAAAACTTATAAATTATTTAAATATTTATTTATTTTAATTCTCTAATTTACACAATTCACAATTAACTATTAATCAACACGTATATATACATTTATTTGTTCTAACGTTTATTTTGAAGCACAATACTGTATGTTCAAAATTATCTGACATGGTACTGTAGGCAGCCAAATGTATACTATTGGTATTCATCAATACTGAAATCCCTAAATTAATAAAACTTTTAATAATTATTACTTTATATTGTTTATTAACATATAACAAAAATAACACCATAATTTATTTTATTATTATTATTATTTAATACAATCACTAATTTCAGTTTTAAAATTAAACAAAATTTAAAAACCTTGTACCTACATGGAAAATTCATAGCATGTGCTGAAAATGTAGGCACTCGTTATATAAGCATGCATTAATTCTTCGTTTCATAATTTCATAAGACTCTTCAAAGTTCTTCTACAGTAATTTGTTGAATTTCATTGGTGATTGCTTCTTATAGTTCTTCCAGAGTATGAAACCTATTCTTGAATACGCTATTTTTAGGTTGACCAAACAAATAAAAATCTGGAGAAATCATTTCAGGTGATATTGCTATCATGTGACAAATTTCTATTAAATAATTTACAATATTCTCATTCGGCTTGCATAATTAGATGATAATAATTGGTACACACCACCGATTTTGTAGGGATACAAATGAAGTTTCTTCTTTACAGCTTTATGAACACTGCCGAGTTACTATCCTAAAATTATTTATTGCAATATCTTTTTATAAATGTTTACCGTAGATACCTATCTGAGCTGGTAATTTCCTTAATGACTTTTTAGGGCTAGTGTGTTTATGATTAACAAAATTGTGACGATTAAACTCTATAGCAGGAAAATGTATAAATGGTTGGAACCAAGATTGCAAGTTATACGTTCAGGATCAATCTGCATTTGGTGTTGCACTTCAATAATGGATCATTAAAATAAAGGTATCCTGCTCGGATGTAAATACCATAATTTTAAGTTTGTAGCTAAAACTGGAAGGAATAAAAGTTGGATTACTTTCATGTAGCTAATAACTAGTAATTGTGTGTAATCTTACCTTATTATACTAATATACGTTCAATAGTTCTGACAGGAACTGATTTTTTCGAATATTAAACCAAAATCATAAAAATAAAGTAAAAACAGCTGAAAATTGAAAAATAAACAAAGTAATGGACACATTATTTAATACTGACAGTTGAAGAAAAATGGGGATATTTCTTTAGTACTAACCTAAATTATGAATTTTTCGCGGTTTTGTTGACCCTGATCTCAAACAACTTTGAACATGTTATATCTGCTAATGTCTTTACACATTAATATTAATTACAGAACTAACTACCTAAGCAGTGATTAATTTATTTATATGTGAGCTATAAACTCTAGAGTATGTAAGAAAAGGTAAGAAGGAATTATTTATTTAACCTGGTAATCTGATATAGAGAATGACTCATTACGAAAATATACTGGCTGAATCATAGCACATGTCATTGCTAGTTTCGTTAAATTAAACCTGAAAACCAGTTATCACAAAATATATTTGAATTTTGTGAATCGCTGATTGTTTTCGATGAGGTAATTAGGATGCCACACCAACACCTAACAACTCTTCATTCGCATTTATTTTATTCGGAATATCCTTCAGAACAGTGTAAGTATGAGTTCCCTGATATGCTATAAAGTTATAATAATAGCCAGATATTCCAACACCAATTAAATATTTTGTAACGCCCCCTACGAGACTTACTTTTTATACAGGGTTGCTTTGAAATGATTGTTGAAATTTTAATCACGTATTCTTTACGCCTCATATATTCACAAAACAATTTGGGAAGAAATCACATACGTTTATTCTAGTCTATTATTTTACAGGTCATTGCAGTTGAATGTAGTTAAGCACCGCGTATTGATAAACATTTAGCATATGCGAAATTGATAATAAAAACTTGATTCTGCTTCTTAAATTAGATTTGATTGCATACTTTCTGAAACAATATTGGAAGTAAAATTTATCAAAAAACGCTAAAAACTTAATTATTAAAACTATATTACCACTTACAAGAGAAAATACGGCCTATTTCATACAATTAATTTGGTTTTCTTGCCATTATTTCTGAGCTAAAAGCTTTATTAAACAAATAAAAACACATATCCCTTTCGAATACTTTTTTGTAGCCATCTTGAAACAATTGTATTAAATTTACGCGTTATCACTATTAATTAATTGTTTATAAATTACATTAGCCTGTTGACGATTTTAATACAACTCCTAAATTTAATTTTTTAAGATAATGCACTCACAAATAAAAATTAAATCATTATTTGTGCCAGCTGGTCAAGCACACAATTATTAGTAAGTAAACGGAGTGCAATTCGTTATATTTTTAAAATTTTGTTATGTCTAGAATTACATTTTGTAACGGATTAATCATGTAACAAACGTCGGCAGTTTGTAAAATGTTTTCATGCCTAAACTTGTTAAAAATGCACTTAATGGAATTAAAAAATCTCAAAGATGTCTCTCTTTTAATAGTTAAAGTTGCCCATTTTATTTCCTATTGCTATTTCAAAATAACCCTGTATGTTGTCAAAAGTTTCCACCATACGATACTTAATAAGATATCGTAACTTTATCTATAGAAAATTGATTTTCAAACTGAAGTTGTCAACAATTTACAGCTACTTCATTCAATAGTAATATGATTTTGTTCATTGCCAAGCATAATTGTGTAAAGCTTATGTTCTACTAATCGATTGATTCAAGTTCCTAAAATCGATTTATATTTCGTTATATTCGATCTAGATAAACAGAGAGACTCGTTCAGATTTTGTAAAGTAGATTAACAGATTTTAGGTTCATCGGTAATAATCAAATGCATTTGACCCGCTCTATACAAGAGTGGACTAAACAACAGCATGGGATTCTATTTGTTAATTGTTTGGAATTCTTCATACTCAGTCCAATGCCCCAAGCGATTTTATGTTAATCCTGCCTTGCTAATAAATAAACATATTAAGATTACGTGTACCTATATCGTATAAAAATTACTTTTAAACGTTGTGATTGATAAATTAATCTCATAACATGCTTAATTTTCTGAAACTTCTATTGTTAATGAAAAATAATTCAATTACTTAATTATTTACTTTTTAGTTAAGGTTATTATACTACGATACATCGGCCACTGACAACAAATCGCACGCGTTCTCAAGGCCTATTTTTGACACTCACAGTTTGATTGTGTACCTTATTGTGCGAGTGGTTTTACGAACGAGCGCTCTTATGATTTACTATTCTTGAATAGTCGCCGCGAACACTTGTTCTTCGCAGGTCAGCGATTAGAACATTCCTCTACGAGGAAAGAATAGAACAAGAGAGAGCTTTACTAATATTACTTTTTTGTCCAAAGTGGTGATTGAATATAACGCATAATTATATGTAAATACGTTCGATTTTAAAATTATTTAAATGTGTTTTGATATTTATTGGGATAATGTTAAATTTTAATTTACCGATATAAAGAAAACTTCAATTTTGTCGTCTCTGATGTCTTGAAACGTCCACAAACTGCACAATTCGCCATTTTTAATACACCTAATATTCAATATTCAACTGTTCAATATGTACAAAATGTAAATGTATTAAATATAAAAGTTTTAAAAAACAAAATGTAACACAATAGCAACTATTTCTTTATCTATGCACCTGCACATTAACATAACTTACACAATGCCGGATATGAACAACTACCATATTGCCATAATTGACCTAATGCAAAGTGGTAACTCCCGTCGTAAACAGATACATATTCCCACTACCTAAATGCTCCCTCCTGTTCTATTATTTGCTCGTAGATTCTACTAATTTCATGTTATAGGTAAATTTTAAATGTAATGATTGCAATACCTTGAAATTAATATTTAGTGGTTAAGTTAAACTTAAAATGCCGTGAAAGTTCAATTAAAAATCGGTGTGCATTTTTCGATAAGCGAAATATTGTTATAATCTATTCACCATCCATTGTAAACGGATCTAAACGATAATATCGATTACGTAGATATTGTTCGACTATGCTGAATGCCATTATTAACAATTCGTCCATTATAATATATTTCTAAAATGAATTTTTAATTTAATTATATTGATAACACTACTAAATAGGAATATGTCTTATTTAACCTCAATAGGTTAAACACTAAACTTAAGAAATAATTAAAAATACCAACAAATAAAATGAGAATTATAATTAACAATTAACAAATAACAAAAATTATAACAAAACGCTCGCAAAAATATACTCTGCTAAATAAATCGGAAAACTATCAACTATCACACCATTCGAATTTCCATTCATGCGAGTAGTCAAGGATAGGACCCCTGACAGTCAATCTTATTCAACGGACAGATAGTATTTTCGTGAACCAATGAGCCTCATCGAGCAATCCGATAAACTTTCCGAACGATTCTAGTTCATTCGGATGGTATTTTCGAACGGGATATTTAATGCTCGGAGCGAATCGACTGAACCGAAATAATTTTCGTAAACGCTTATTGACTAAATAGGCCTGTGGGATATTACTTTCATCAAAAACTGTTCGTCTTTTTGTAGCTAATTGTAATGGATATAATTTTTATATTTGTACAATAACATTAAAATATTAATAAAAGAAAATTGTCGTATGAAAAGCACTATTGAAAGTTTTTGGATCAGAAAGAAAGTGAGGTGGTAAATGTGAAATGTTATTTAATATATTTTCTAGGGGTCAAAAATGTTGACCGTTTTGAAATTATATGATGGGATAGATACATAAATACAATTTAAAATATTAATAGGTAAGTATATGCAATTAATGTAGTAATAATCATCATATTTTAGCTTATTTATTAGTATTTTTGTATCATACATATGTAGGTATTCTATTTTTAAAAACTGAGGAAATAAATAAGTGCTTTTTATTTGTAGTTTGTCATTTTCAAATTGCGAAATCTAGTGAAAACAACACAGGTAGATTAATTTAGTGTAAATTCGTCTTTACTGTATTGACTATAATAAAGGGTTTTTTACTACTGTAAATATTATTTTTAAAATAGTTTTTATCAATAAAATTTTTTGTTTTCGTCATTTTATTGTAGAGATTAATAAATAAGTTAGAGTAGTGGTATTACGTACTTCAATTTCAGCTGTTCTGAAAATATATTTTGCAATTGCTCTGTATGAATCAGGCTTCCTTTATGGTCAGATTCTGATGCTCCTCATTTACGCGGGGGTGCAGTGGAGTTAAGGGGTAATAGTTGATGTCTATGTTTCGTGGGTGTTATATTCATTTATTATGCTTATGTTTTCAATTAAAAATGTAGGTGATGTATTATTTGTAAATTCTTGCTGGATTAAAGGAATTACATTTACCCACTTGCTTGATAGCAGATTACCAGCATTCTTTTGTTTTATTCATCTGACAGATACATGTTTATTTACAAGTTGATGATGTATGACATTTCTTATAGTGATAATTTGAATAAGGTCCATCCTCGGAAGTTTAAAATAGCGTGAGTGCGTACAAATGTGAACAATAACTTAATAAATCATTTAGTTTTCAGGTTACTTAGAGGCATGGATGGAGGCCATGCTTTATTTATTTGTGCGAAGTGCACATCTAAGATGTATAATTTGTAAAATTTAAAAATTATTCTTGCAATAAAGCTTCGATTTTGATATGATTAAATATTCATCATATCAGTAATGAAAGGACAATGTCATTGTCCTGGTGCAGTTGCAATAGCTTTAAGAGATTTATTTAGTCATAGTTGAATATAAATATAGAAGTATTAAGAGGTACATTTGTAAACAAAATGTCCTCAAATGTTGAAGCTAGGAAAGTACCAAAAAAACGTAAATTTGATCTTTCTGAATTAGAAGAATCTGACATTAATGCATCTTGTGTACCAGTTTCTGTGGTACAAAGCACCATTTCTGCTCCTCCACAAATTGCAGCTGTAGATTATTCAGTCCCTATACGGCCTATAGATGAAGATTCCATAATATGTAAGCAGTATGATATAGATCTAAGTGAATGGTGCGATCATCGCGTGTTAGCTAAACAAGGCGACTGGTATTATCCTGGAGTCATTCGTAATGCTAGTGGAAGTAATGTAAGTATAACTAAATTACTGTTTTATAATTAATTCTAGTTCTAGTATTTGTATTGCAAGTGTTTACAAGTAAATAAACATTTTCCAGTTAATAAACTCAAGTACCAAAATATTTATATAAAACTTGCTTATTATTTATTAAGCTGTACCTAAACATAAATGAGTGTTATTGGATTTATGCTAAATATATTCTTTAAAACTGTCATTTATTGTTAAAATAATATTAGATCGATTTATATAAACTTTTCTACTACAAGCCTAGCTGAATAAAGGACATACATGGTGCTAAATTTAGTACAAAATTTTTTGGTACGTAAATTTTTTTTCTAATTTATTGAAATTATCTTTTAGTATGAGAAATTATAACATATTGGAAAAACTCGTCTTGATCAGTACAGTTGCATATTGCGTAGTTATCATGGTTAAATTTACATCGATGCCTTTAGTAGCAATAATGTAAAATATTTAAAATATAAGCTATGACTTTTTTATAAAATTATCGAATTGTGTATCAATGCGCATGCACCCAAATAAATTTCTCATAAGAAGCGATAACGTCATATACATAATATAGAAGAAATTTACATACTAAAATGTAGACAAAATTTTGTATTAAATTTAGCACCGTGTCTGAAATTATTAAATATGATTTTGGATACTTGATTGTTCACAATGAAAATAAACAATTTGAACAAATTTGAGAAATGAATAAAAAAAAGTATATTTGGCAATTGGTCGTAATAAATGCATTCTGTATTGGCTATTATGAGATTGCATTTGGCAAGAGGCACTGCCTTGTTGCAAAATAAATTGTCACTACGAACGCAACAGAAGGTAAAAATAAAAGTATTGAAATTTCTACATGCTCTTATACATTCACCGTCTCATCAATAAAATTTAATTTGTTTTAGTCTTTTGAGAAGTGCATCCTCATATCATAATACTAGCAAGCTATTAATTATCGGGAAAATTACTGTTTTAAGTACCGGATACCTAAAAGATGTTACTACACTAGAGTATCAATCACCCTAAGATTGGTTACCCAAAAGCTCTGGGTAATGATAAATTTAGCTAGCTAAATACATGTCTAATTAATTTTAATTTTTAATATTTTAAAATTCTTTTTACAATAATATAATTTCAATGTACATTAAAATCTGTATAAAACGGAATCCAGACAAACCAGAATCATGCATATTAAACTTCTTTAGAAATCAGAATTTTTTCTGTGGTGGAATGTTTTAGGTCCCAAATGATGCTGTCATAAACAGATTTCATGAAAAGTTGGAATCTGTAAATACAAGTTTTTACAAGTTGGAAATCTGTGGCAGAATTTTTTTGGTTAAAAACGATTCTATCTTACACAGATTTTATTGTACAGGGTGTTTGGGATATAAAGACCTTTATTTAACACACGTGCACCCAAACCCTTTGTGAACATAAATCTATAGAAATTTTTAATGTAATGTAAAAAAATTTTTTTGTAAATTTTCATGTGAAAATCTCATGGATACAGATCTGTAATGTCCTTTACTATGAAAAGTACTTAAAAACGTAAATATAACTTTGTTTTTGTTGACAAAATATCATATTGCCTTTACTCTTAGAGTACTTTTTCAAGTTAAGGTCACCATTTGTTTTAATAAAAAGTAGTCAAACGTATTTCTTTAAATCATCTAAGTTTGCTTGTATGTGGTAAAAAACACTATTGCTTATTATAATTATTTATGCATTAATTATTATAAACTTATTTGATAACTATTTTAAATTAACAAGTTTTATTTATATTAATTTGTATGAACATAGTTTTTACTGCATACAAATTACGCAAAATTTTATTTAATTAATTTATCATTTAGACTTTTATCTATTTTTACAAAATTTCAATTATACACAACACAGGTGAGTGCAAATATTAATAATATATTTATCAAAAAAATTTAACTTCCTGTTAAAGCAGTTTTGTAAAAGTTAAAGTTATTTAAAAAAGTATCCATATACAACCATACAATTGTATATACCGTGCTTTCATAAAGTTATGCTAAAATTTGATAAAAACTGTCTATATTTTTTTTGAAAAATCGCTTAGACATGTCAATTGATTAAAATAATTTGTGTGTGTGTGTGTGTGTGTGTGTGTGTGTGTGTGTG
>JAHWXV010405631.1:0-15826 GCA_024586415.1 Phrixothrix hirtus | reverse complement strand
TTTAGTTCAAAATTGCATTTTTGTTGTACTTGATTTTTCAGGTATTTTTGAATTTACGTGGGTATTTAATTAACTGGTCAAATTGGCCATAGCAATATTTTATAACCATCACAAAAACCAAAACTAATGAAAGCTTCATACAAATTAAGAAATACCGTCTACATATTATTTTGTAAAAATACGGTACAATAAACAAACCATAAATTATCCCTCTTCGTTTTTCTGTTTTTTATTGTTCGCGTTACAGAGGAGAAGTTCGTTTCATTAAAGGGCCTG
Organism: Phrixothrix hirtus; assembly: GCA_024586415.1. NCBI lineage: Eukaryota > Metazoa > Arthropoda > Insecta > Coleoptera > Phengodidae > Phrixothrix > Phrixothrix hirtus. The sequence continues at coordinate 15,550 of JAHWXV010405631.1, read as the reverse complement.
GCAAATAAAACTTAGATTGGTAATGTCTCACACTATCCTAAGTAACAAACGATACAGGGCGAAAACCGTAATGTATTATATATCGAAATAATCGTAATTAAATGCACTACAAAGTGATATATTTATTTAATTCAACAAAAATATACTTTCTATCTTAAATACCGGTTTATTAAGGCGCTTGTTTTGAAGCAATTGTACCTATTTTTGTTAATTAATTACACCAAAATCACGATTCTAACTATGAAAAAAACTATATTACTGTGAGTTCAACATTAATCGTCTTCTATATTCCAAAGTTTTATAACTTTGGAATGGTAGTTTTTGCGATGACTACGAAAGAAAATTAAACGAATAAGTAAGTGATGATTTTGGCAAAAATACCTAGAATTGAAAATTAATATTTTGTGTTTTCGATACTTTTTATGAGTATTTGATAATATTTTAAAATCAGGTTTATAGCGAGACTTTAAAAATTTTGACTAAACACCCTTAAGTCAACCAATACTGTTACAGTAGTATTTCCTCTCTTTAGTTCTTCGTTTCATACCCTTATCACAAGTTGTAATTCTATTTCATTTGAACGATTTCTTTGATATCCCGATTGTCGTTTTATAATTATATTATTGCTCTCTAAGTATTGGACTATTTGTTGGTGTACAATTACTTCTGGGATCTTTATATGACGGAAATCATAAGCCGTCGTAGGGTAGCTTACTTTCGGTATCAGCAACCACATATTTGTTTTTAGTGACTGTCGAAACATTTCGGTTTCGCTAATGACAAACTAATTAGGCGAAATAATAGATATTCAATAGCGATAAAGGTGTTTTTAATAAATTTAATATTTATAGTGTCACTTGAAGATTTTTTATCTGTATATTATTTGTTTGAGTTGAACTAAGGAGGTGATCTTGAATCTATTTATTGTTCACGTTAGTTGTGGTAAAGTATTGGTTTCCTATGTGTTCATATTAATTGGTATACTATTAATTATTTTCTCTAGGCTTTCAGCAAAGAATTTGCTAAACACTGTTTCCATAGTTCTCGCCAAATTTTATTGTCTGGATAATTTTTGGACTCTTTCTTAACTAGTACATTCTGTGTTTTGCACATAGTTCTACTGATACCCCTATTTTTAACGATATCGTTTTCATGATACCGTTGCTTAGCATTTAGAATTAATTTAACTTTCTGCATTCGTAAAATTAATCCAGTGCTTCTTACTTTTAGTTTGTTCAAATAATTTGTACACTGAATCTCATGTATCCTTTGGGGAGATAAACTTTTATTGTTATACCATGGATTACTGTTTGAAATTTTTTGTTTTTATATATTAATGGGTGCTATAGTATTTACTGGCGTAATTAGTTTTAACAAAACATGTTACATGCACGGTGAACATCGGTTTCTTCATATTACCATTAATTTTCAAGTAGTGTTTCATATACAGTAAAAACTGTCTAAATAGGAATCCCAAGGGACCATGAAATTTTTCAATTTTACGCAGAATTCCGTTTTAAACACATTTACATTTTTTTAAGTACATACATAGTGACCCACAGTGACGCTAAATAATTTTTTTGTTTTGCATAAGGCATTTATTAATTAGCGTTTATCAAATTATATTTTAAATATTTTATTTCATGGACATTTTTTAAAATTTTGCATTCCACTTATGTGGAATCATACACCTGTGTTTTTACGTGTTAAATTTAATGGTGAGTTGCTTAGCGTTTAAACCTTCAGTTTCGTGGGCTTTTATTAGGTTAATTTTTTCTTTAAGTGCGATTCATTTTTATTTATAAAAAACAAAATTTGGTTAAAAATAACAATCTTAAGATGATTTAAAAAATTAAACAATATTTTATTCGCGGACGTGACACCACGAACATACTTGTAACTGCATCGATAAAATGTACAATATACGCACGTACCTAGGATTGAAAAACCATGTGAGTCATTTCACGAACGGTAAATTCTACGTTTTAGCATAATAGTATTAAAAAGTTCCTTTTGAAGTTTGTTATTAACATCAAAAAGTCCCACAGTTAAATTTAATACACAAACATAATTTTAATTCCTTCTAAGAGATACATGCAAATCTATGCATGTTAAAAGCATAAATATTATTTACATTACGAATGCAGACATATGCACTAGAGTAACACAATTTTTCGTATTTTTCAGGTTAAATTTATTCCATGGAACCTATATTCCCGAATTCGCGTTAAGCAGTTTCCGGCTCAGTCTATGTATTTTCCTTGTAATTTTCATGGAACCGTATATATTTTCCGGAATAAGCAGGATTCCGCTTTTCCGAGTTTTTGTCTTAGACAGTTTTCACTGTATTCATTTATATCTTTTAAATTTAAGTTCTCCATTTCCTTATCACTGTGTTTGATATCTGCCTAGAATGATTTAAAGTTACGACGATATTATCATGATCTGTAATTTTATGTATTACAACTACTTTTACTATATAGGAATAGTAATTTGTAATGATCGAATCGATTAAGGCTGAACTCGTGTCCGTTACCTTTGTAAGTTGGTTTACAATTTCCTTAAGTCCCATATTAGCTACAATATTTTTGAGGGGATTGCTGTTTGTTCAATTTTCTAACCAATTAATATTGAAGTCCTCAATAACTATAACAGATAAACGTCATATGATTAATTCTTCGCAAATATCCTCACATATATCTAAAAATTCGCGATGATTAACCGAAGGAGTGTCACAGTTGCGTTTGGAGTTACGCCCAACAGCAGTATTGGCCGCCGCTAACTCGCCGGAAGAGGGGGAGATTCCAGAAGAATTTTACGAACACTGTCCGCGCTCTAAAGGAAATCAGGGTATAAAAAGAGAAAGGGGACGCCACTATTCCAGATAGCCGCACAAGGTATGGAACTATTCTTGGAATAGATATAAGCAGTTCCCTGGCCGCTTGTGAATTTGTACCGGGATTGCCTTTTGTTAAGGCACCAAATGTTAATATTAATTTTGATTGTGATCTAAGAGGGACCTTAATTAGCATATATCTTCTGAAATATAAGGTATTATCGATTAACTTATTCTACCGTCAAAAATAAAAATCTAGTTAAATAGCAAGGCATCTATTGATAAATAAAATGGCTTATTTGACATACACACCAACAACAGGTTACAAGAAGGTTACAGAATAACTTCCTCGTCCCGTGGCATTTGGCCTTATTCCATAGGTACGGGAGGGCTACTCAAAACTACTGAACACTATAACCAGGGTTTATATATATATATTTAGAAGGTTTGCAATAGCGATCTCCCCTCGCACGGGAAGGTTTAAACTGGCATGAACAAGGAGGCTGGAGCCGAGACGTGGCTTAGATAGGGCTTCTCACCGATCTGTGGTGATCTTTTGCTTACGCCTTTCACAGGCCGATAAAACAAAAAAACACAAGAGTACAATATGAAAGGGGTACCTTAGTTTGGGTCGTTGAATTATCCAAAATCATCCGTCGCGATGGCTTTATGGGTTCCTGTACCTACGAAGGTACATCACAGGTTCAAATAAAACAGCTACGGAGTGGAACGAGCAGGTCTATCCCCAGCTCAGATTGGGGTCTTCCAACATACTACACTATGCTGAGTTCCTAATCATACACCGAACGCTTCTAAAAAAGGACCAACACACGACCGATTTTATACAACTGGCAAACGAATCCGTACTCACTTTTAAATGTCACCGAACTTTATTAGACATAGAATTTAATATTTCGCTGCCACATTTATTGCAACTATTAAATTCCTATTCGACACAGATTTAGAAAATGCATCTATTGTGTTTTTATCCGACCGTAAGCAATATTTTATCTATTTCTCTTTTAATCGACACGAAGATAGGAAAAAGACATGCGTCTCGGCTTTTATACGACAGGAAACTCTCTCTATTTATTCATTATTTATTCTCGTTGTCCTGTCAACACGCCGTTGCCGAAAACATACGGTGGCAAATTTAAAACGGTAGAAAAGATTTTGTTCGTAATGCGCGGAACGCCAAAAAAATCTGACAGGAGAACGTTAAACCGATGCAAGTAAGATCTCCTGTGTTTTAGTAGTCATTTTAATTGGGAAGGTCCAGTGGTTACTATTAAAAGAATAATCGCATACAAAGTCACACCTTGTACCACTGCAAATATAATTCAATACGCCAACAGTATATTTGATATTTCTATATCTTAGACAGTTATAATTATTTATATTTAATTCTATATATACGAGGATCGTCCAGAAAGTTAAGAACGTTGGCGGATCACACGCGGCGCTGATCCCGCATCATCACGATTGAACGTGAACCAGGCTGCTCGGGTCCTCGCCTCAGTGTGAGCCGAGTTTCGATGCGGTGAGATCCCGCTTGTGTGTTTTGTAATCATTCAAAATGGCTATGCCAATAGAAAATCCCGCCAAATGTGAAGTGCTTAGTGTTATTCGCTTTCTTAATGTACAAAATGTTCGTACTATCGAAATTTATGGGCAGATTAAGCAAGTTTATGATGAAAATGTAATAAGCGAATCTTCAGTGAGTAAATGATGCATAATTTTTAACCAAGGAAGAACCAGTGTGCACGATGAAGAACGGAGTGGAAGGCCATCGCTCATTACTGACGAATTGAAAATGAAAATTGAAGAAAACATCAAGAAAACCGGGATCTCACTTTGAGCGTATTGCGCGAATCTTTTATACAAATTTCAAGATCTCTGCCACATGAAATAGCGACAGAGCACCTGGGCTATAAAAAATTTGTGCTCGTTGGGTGCGTAATGTATTGACGGATGTCTACAAAACGAAACGGATAGGAGCAGACCTTGAATTTTTAACTCAATACGAGAACGACGGTGACGAATTTCTCGATCGCAATGTAACGGGAGGTGAAACTTGGGTTTTTTACAAAACGGCGAAAATCAAGCGTCAATCTATGGAATGACATCACTCGAACTCACCCTCAATACCTACAAAAGAAAGTTCAAATTTGATAACCAGGAAATTGATGGAAACCGTTTCTTAGGACCGAAAGGGTTTAATCAGTTTGGACTTTTGCCAAGAGGTGAAATAATAAACTCAGCAGCTTAAATTGAAAATCTAAAACGCCTTCGATGCGCCATTAGAATCAAAAGGCGCAAAATATTGTCGTGAAAGGTGGTTTTGATCCACGACAATGCTCGACCTCACACCAGTGCACAAACATAGGAAGAACTTGAAAGACCTAGGAGGGAAATCTTCGAGCATCTTCCTTATAGCCCCGACTTGGGACCAAGTTTGACAATAACGAGGGCCTCAAAGAAGCAGTAACATCACGGCTCCGATCTTTCGTAGCTGAAGAATATAATATCGGCATCGAAAAACTAGTTACACGATACAAGATGTGCCTTGACAGCTACGGAGATTACATCGAAAAATAGAATAAGATGCTATGATGTTGTAAATAAAGTTTTGTGATGGTATCTTTTGTTTTCTCTTAGTTATAACAAAACATTCTTTACTTTTTGGACGAGCTTCGTATTCCATTATTTTAGTAAGACACGTTTCCAACAACGAAAGATCTAGAGGTTGTAAAGAATCACAAATCTGCATTTGTATTTAGCATTTATGTTCTAAAGAACTACAAGAATTAATATGTAGGAGATAATTTAAAAAATTTCTCGGTGTCAGTTGGGTTTCTACCTATAAAATTCTCCTTGGTGTTATTTAGAGTGATCGACAGACCATTTTAGCCTTGTGATTGATTTATTTTCGGCTTTCTTATTTGCTTCGAGGCTGTTTTTCATTAGCATCGAAGCTTTATAATCAACTATATCAATTACTATGTAATAATTAAAATTCACAGTTATTTAAACAATCATGTCTGTATTAAAATTATAATTTCAAATTATGGTTATATTGTTTACTGCGTTGCTGTTGCTTTGTTTTTAATAATTAATTAGATAGCGTGCATTAACTTTAAATAATGCAGCTAACATAATATTTTAAACTGTTTAAAAAATTTTGAACTTTAAAGATAGTTCCCACCTGTCAATTCCTTAAAAGGGCGGAGTACCTTTCTAAAGATTACATAGGATTATCTAATAATTGTACCTTGCATATTTGTGTTTATTGTTTCATGAGCCAAAACCAGAACAAAGTTTAAACAAAATTTTTTTTATTTTAAATATAAATAAACGATATACATATAAAACAAGTATTCATTCAAATGAAATTTTAAAACTAATAATTAACAATTTTTCTAATATCAGGCCATTAACCCTTGTTACGTGATTTTCGACATAATATTAGCAACTTAGAGGAAAATAAAGATTTAAATTTAAAAGGTCTTGTTATAATTATTTAAATGAAAACAAATGAAAATTTTATTTCTTCACAGTTTTAATAATATTTGTAAATTTTCACTTACTTGACGTCCAATTTTCTTAGAAAATATGAAGTTTATTAAGCTCGCAAATTCGAATTATTGCGTGCTTTCCTTGGTGAATTTGGTGAATCGAGCTACCCAAATTTGTGTTTTTACTGCCTTATGCTGATTTTGGAAATGACGGTTTCGCTGGACTTGTATCAGTAGTTAAGATATTAAGAGCTAATTATCAACTAATCGATTTCTTTATCTTGCACTAGACTTACAAAACTTCTTTAATATAACTACATAGAATTAAAGCTCGAACCCAAATACTTCGATTTTTAGTGGTGCAGGCTCTTTTATAACTTTTCGTTTCCATGGGTACGAAATCTATGCAAAGTCCTTTTAACCAATCTTGTTTAAAGGCTTTAAAAGCTTGCCTATTTATGTCTATTACAGAATGCGTTAAACTTCACACGGTTTCTAGCAATATTTTTATTGGGGCTGTTAACTTTATTGGTACCTGTCTGGATTTCTTTAGAATCACCTTTATAACTGGCCCCACGCAGTAGCCTAACTTTAATACTTCATTTTATTTAAAATGTAAATATTTAAAAAAATATTTTAACCTTAAGGTACTATTTAATTAAACTATAATATTTTCTTATGTTGATTACATGCTAATTAAATTAATTTATTAATGAGTAATGAACAATATTCACGAATGCATGTTCGCCTGCGTTTATTTTGAATATTGTTCACTTAATTTATTTTTTGAAAGAATTGCGTTGCTTATTTTTGTGTTTATATAGTTAATCTTATACGCATGTAATACTTTTACGATCACCTTATTCGCATGCATAATTTGTTTAATGATTCATATAGTTATATCTATAATTACATTTATATATTCAATTAGTTAATTTCACTATATCGTAGGTAATTCATTTTCATACCATAATTCGTTATGACGTCGTTATCTAATAATTGGTTTATAATTATTATTCAAAATCTTTATTATTCATTTTGTTAAGTGTCCCAATTATTTATATTGTCTTAATTTTGATAATACACTTGCTGTAAAGCGTAAGGGATTTCATCTTTAACTACTGTTTTGTTTTAAATGCTTTGTTAATTATTTCTTTGTGGTATAATAAAATACAAAACATTAAATATTAAAATAATTACTGCAGTAATGATTAAAGCACTTGAGGCTTAATTATCATATACAATAGCAGTTCCGTCTTTTAAAGTTCTAATTTGTTTTGTCACCTTTGCTTAACCTTTAGCTAATTTTCGAACATTGATTGGGGACAGATAAATATTTAATGGAGCCCTTTGAGATGATTGTTCTACATGAATGCGTCCAGTAAATTTTGATTTATTTTCCTTTGATGGATGGTTATACCAAAATAGTTAGGAGTGCATTTTATTAATTAATGCCGAATAGCCATTTGAAGGGTTGATTAATGCTGAACCCACCGTGGTACTTAAGGAACTGATGCGTTTATATAACATTGGGAGAACTAATAATCTAAAGGGATTCATTCATTTTTATTATTTTAGTAGTGTAAAATTAAAATATTTAAAATTGATACATTTGATTGTCTTTAAATATTAATAATTGTATTCCACAGACTTTTGGGATACATATGATAAAGTGGATATTATCAAAACAAAATCAATTTACATTGGGAATTGGTCTACAGTTGTTGTTTATAATTGGAATCGTTAATTTGGCATTGGAAAGTATATTGTTATAGGTAAGAATTGTCATGTGAAAATAGTTATTATTAAAATATGTCAATGGAATTAAGTTGATATAATGAAACTCAGTAAGAAGTTTAAGTAGGGCAATTTTCGACATCAAAATGACGTATTTAATGAATTTGGGATTTCTATAGATATAGGTATTTTAGATTAACAGTGTAAGGTAAGTCAAAGGTTGTTTTTTGATTTAGGATTTGTTTTCTTAGGAGTAAAATGAGTCGATATTTGTAATTCGTGATTAAGGTGGTTCGAGATTTTGAGCGAATAAACGACTTTTCTTACTCTTAACGGGTTATAATGAATAGTTGTCAAGGTTGGATTGCTTGGGATAATTCTTTAAATTTTTCTTAGAGGACAAAATACATTATTTCCTGATTTTTCGCGAGATTATTATTAATAGTGTGCGCATTAATTGTGTTCTTACGTATTTTGGATTGTTCCTCTAAAATCGTTTTAGTCTATCAGTGTGGTTAATAGCATCGTCATTCTTTGTGCATTTTCAACGGTCCAGTTACTAATAAGAAATCTTATTGCGATTCCGCTTCCGTCAATTAGTCCTCTTTTAAATTTAGGTTTGGGATCGAAGTAGAGGGCTGTACGTGAACGGCTATAAACGTTGTGGACTTATGTACCTAGAACCATATGGACAGAAGGTACTGCTCCACTCACATTCTGCTCACTAAACATGTCTGAGTGCCTTCACATAGCGGCCCTGTTTCTACTAAACTCAGCGATTCGAACCCTGCTTAGCTGTCACGTCGTGGCTAAAGACTTGCATAAGGGAGAACGACGTCAGCATTGAGCGATGAGCTCAACACTATAATACCGTAAACACTGGTCTGAGTGTATTCATAGCTAGATGAGCCGGGATCTTCGTTTAACTACATGGGTCACGTGGAGATAACCACTTAGCAAACCTCTGATCCCAAGTTACGATCCGCGACGAAAATATGCATAGGGCTGGAGCATTAAGTCGTATTGTTACTCTATCAGGCTCTTTGGGGAATCGACATGATATTTCCTGCAGACTCGTGGGAACAATTATGGAACCACTTTCAGAAAAACTATTTCTGGAATTGGAGGGTGCTGCGTCGACAGAACTTATAATATTGAACGAGGGGGCTTTAGCAACCTCTACACCCCATCAATGATCTAAGCTGCCTGAAGCTCAAAAGAGAAGACTTCGGAGGGCAAAAGCAGCTAAGGCAGGCTCTTCGCGGAGTGTAAGGCGGCAGGAAACAGGGAACCCAAGAGTAAACCTGCGTCTACTAAACGCTCAAGATCAGTAGATAATACACCAACTGATGCCAAAGCGCCTCAGGAAGGAGCTGGTCAACAAGAGCTTAAACAAATGTTATATGCCAGGGCTGAGGAGTCTGCACTGAGAGTGACCATTCATTTGGATGACTATCCTAAGGCGGTTATGTCTGAAGAACAGAAATGAGATGTAACCAACAAAGTTGTGGAAGAATTGGATAGGGTATCTCCTGGTGAACCTATTGCTCGCTTCCACGATACACAGCTCATACAGGGTACTATTGTGGTAACCTGTGCTGATGAGCTGAGCAAAGAGTGGCTTTTAAATGCCGCGTCTCCCCTGACAAGGGCAGAAATTCACTGCGGTGGTTAATCCTGCACTTCCTAAGCTCATCAAAGTCGCAGTATGGATACCGGAACCACACGAGGATACCTATTCCCTACTGCGACGCCTGGTTAGGCAAAGTTCTGGCTTGATATCTGAAATCTGGAGGGTCTATGAACGAAGGATACAAGATATCCCTCAGGGGATTAAGCTGATTCTGGGCATTGACGAATCTTCTCTGAAGATCATTAAACCATGCACCATTCCTGTCTTTTGTGAGAAGTAACTTTCTGGATGCGCGATACCAAAGCTAAGGACACCAAAGCTGTGTCACTTGCATTCACGGAGGAGCGCCCTTTACAGTCTTAATGTCAGTGACGAACCTACAACTGGAACAAATTAACTCGCAGCACTGCATAGCGATCATAAATCTTTTGGTAGAAACCAAGCAGTAAACTGCACACAAATAACCCTTATACAAAGACCTTTGTGTCACCAAGGGTCAGTTGCGGTCATTATTAACAACAGGGGTCATATTTTTCAATGTACCTCTACTCCAAATCATAGGGCATGCATTTATGTTTCTACTAACATACTCACCAGCTCTTTGACACAATTTTTCAGCATGGATCTAGTTGCAGTAACTGTATATTTGATAACACAAGAGCGTGAGCAAGAGCTAATTATTTGCCATGCCTATCCGTTTGATTCAATGGATCCTCCTCTGTCTAAAGAGTTAAGGGATCTAATTCAATTCTGTAGGGAAAACGAAAAGGAGCTCCTTATTGAATGTGCTGCTAATGCTCATCACACTGAGTGGAGCAGCACTAACATCAATGAAAGCGGGACACATTTGATTTGTTAGAACACCTCATTACGACCAATTTTCACATTGCCAATCAAGGCAATGGACCCACGTTCGTCACAGTCAGAAAGAAGGAAGTACTCAATACCACACTTTGCTCCTCTGGCATCTTACAGACAATTACCAGGTGAAGGGTCTTCCAAGAACCTTTACTCTTGGACCACAGATATATTGAGTTCTAAATGAAACTCAACCAAATCTCACCACCTCGCCAAGGAAGGAACACAGTATGCATAGATAGGAATTCCTACAGAGATTCGCTATGTGCGTGTATAAGTACATTGCCTGGTCGGATTAGTGACTCAACAGATTTAGATCTAGCAGCAGATATCTTCAATACTGCACTGATCAAGTCATTTGAGGAGAACTATCCTGTGCGGACCTCTCCTACGCGAACAACAGTTCCATTTTAGGATCACACATTGGATGTTCTCCGGAAATAAACCAGACGTCTCTATAGGTCAAGAGAGACCAACTCAGTCGCTGACTGGGGTGCCTTTGGTACCTGGCAGAGAAGTTAAAAATCAGCAATTCACCATAATAAGAGGAAAGCTTGCAAATCTTTCTGTTAGGGCATTGAGTCTCTACCCCAGACAGCAATATTACACAAGACCCTCAGACTTGTTCCTAAACACAAATTGGGATATTTTAAACTCCTCTCATACATATATACTGCCCCAGATGAGGAAACTTTAACATTATCAATTAATACTCATTTTCCAGGACCTAAATCTGTTAATGAACCGGCGGACCATAATAACCTCCGTAGAGATTGTAGTCCTAAATTGAGGTTTTGCACCACAGTGCTAACCTTACCTAAAGTAAGGTGGGCTATAAATGGCTTTAAATCTTACAAATCGCCAGACAGTGATGATATCTATCTCGCTTTACTTCGAGAGGGAATTAAAACACTTGATTGTTATCTCCTAAAACTTTACAAGCCCAGTTTGGTACTAGACTATATTCCACGAGACTAGTGTTAATCTAGGACGGTATTCTTCCCTAAAACCGCTAGGGCATCTTATGAAGAAGCCAAAGCATTTCTCCCAATCAGCTTGACATCCATCCTATTGAAAGGAATGGAAAAGATGATTGCAGAATACATACGTAGTAAAGTGCTGAGGCACTCCTCCTGCACCATCACCAGCATACATACCAACCAGGTAAGTCTGTAGAGACATCCCTACATAAGCTAGTTTACAGGATCGAAAACGTGCTGGCTCATAAACAGGCAAGCTTGGGAATTTTCCTAGACATCGAAGGAGCTTTTGATAATGTTACATTCAACTCTATACACTCAGTTGCATCTCATCATGGTGTACATCCCGACGTTTTGTTGTGAAGAGGAAACCTACTCGAGGGCAGGACCTTCACAGTGACCCTAAATCGCTGTAAAATAACGGCATTGGTCACAAAAAGGCTATCCACAAGGTGGATATGACCACTTTTATGGAACTTAGTAGTTGGTGACTTATTAAGGGCACTTATCTCTAAAGAAATTTTTACTCAGGGCTATGCAGATGATATTGTCTTGCATATCGTTGGGAAATTTCAATCTACTGTTAGGGGTATCACCCAAGATGCCCTAACCATAGTAACTAATAAGGCTGATCTCCACCAGCTGGTCATCAATTCCAGCGAAACGAAGTTAGTGTTCTTTATCAGAAGGAGGACTCCTATTCAAGGACCTCTTTTTATCAAGCAAAAAACTATATGTTGGGATTATAATGTTAAATATTTGGGCGTAATTCAGGACCAAAAACTATCATGGAAATTCCACATATTGGAAAGAAAAAGCGACGGCGATCTTTTAAATATGCCGCCGCACCTATGGGATTATGTGGTACCTGACTTCCAAAGTAGTACATCAAATGTATACAGCGCTAGTCAGACCAGCCTTAACCTACGCAGAACTTGTTTGGTGGCCGGGTGTGGGGAGCCAAGGAAACTACACCCACATCAATAAAGTACAACGTATGGCATGCTTAGGAATCGGAAACGCCCTAAGAACCACACCAACTGCAGCTCTAAAGATGTTCCTTGATCTACCTCCGTTGTGGCTTTTGGTACGAATAGAGGCAATGAGAGCCGCATCCACACTGCTACAGTTGGGCACACACTTCAATCATTGACAGCTTACCGAGATTATGCTGGTACGCGGGTGATCGTGTTCCCCAGTCAGAGCCTTCAACACTCTATTTTCTAGAACAATCCCCGGCACAGGGAATTGGACTAATGAACCCTGCTCGATCGCTAGTGTCTAATCTGGGATACAGATGGGTCAAAGTTGAGCAGTTCTACTGCAGCAGGTATTTTTAGCAAATCTCCCGAAATGGAAGTAACTATTCCATTATGGCACTATGCTCCTGTGTTTCGGGCTGAAATAGACGCAATTTCGGGTTGCGCAGAAGAATGCAGGGACTATCACAACCCACATCTCACTATCTGCACTGTCAGCCAAAGTGCTGTAAAGGTCCTATCAAAACCCACCATATCATCCAGATTGGTGTGGGGATGCGGACATAAACTTCAGGCTCTAGCATATAGGAACAACACAGTAACTATTTGATGGACTCCTGGTCATCAGGGACATACAGGTAGTGAAAAAGCAGATTTGTTGGATGGGGCAGGTACTGCTATGCAAACAGCTGCCCCCAATATTGGTTTACTTGACTCCCTTATAAAATCCACCAATGAGGCCGACCTGTTCTTAAGGTTTAAACAATGGTGGGGTGAATAAACCTTTAGACGGGCTAAAGCTCTAATTTTAGGTCCAGCGTTTAAAAAAACTCAGTTTTTACTTTCGCTAAGCAGGAAAGAAGTACGAGCGTATACTAGCCCCTAACAGGCCATAGCTTCAAAAAACACCTTACCACAATTGAAGTCCAACAGGGTCCTCTCTGTAGGAAGTGTAATGGAGACGATTAAATGTCATTTCATTTATTATACGATTATTGACACTGTAGTTTTGGGCCTTAATTCCCTGAACCCAACGAAATCCTAAATTCTTCCCCATTCAAGATACTGAGGTTTCTGAAAACCTTAGGACTTCAGGGATAGTTCAACGGGCAGTTGATACAATGGGTCTAACAAGCCTCAGTGTCAGTTCGTTAACCCAAATTGCCTTACAACAACAACAAACACCACAACAAATTTAAATTTGATTTTAATTTCGATTTATGTAAATATAATGTCCGTATACTAATTGCACCTCATAATTAATTGAAATATCTCTAACTTCTACATTATGTGCGTGAGGGAAATATATTTTACTTGTTAGCAAGGAAATAATTTCGAGTAAATTTAATTTTAAACCTTGGAGTTTTTAATACTGGACTATAGCTTAACATTTTTATGACTTTCGCATTTTTTATAAGAACTTAAGCTTTCATTAAAATATACAAGCCAGAATTGTCGTTTAACGTTTGTATTATGACGTCTATGCGGACGAAGGTCTTCATAAGGAAGGCGCAGAAAATAAAGAAAATTATTGTGCTAAAACAAAGCAATAAATTTTAGAAAAGATGTTATGAATTTCTAAATTTCCTTTATAATAATAATAATAATAGTGTTTATTTTCCAATTCTTTCATACATAGCAGTACAGTTTATAAATATATATGTTTATAATAAAGAATAGAAGGTTCTAGTTCAGCTAGAAGTTGATCTTCTACTAGGCTTTGATTTAGTTAAAGAATATAGATTAATATTGCATTAGCTATGAAAAATAGCATAAAATGAAAAATAGATTTTAGATTTTATAACTGAATATAGTAACATTCAATTAACGATTGTGTGACTAATTACACAGGCACACAATAAAAAGTTGCGTGAACTCGAGACGCGATATGCTAACCCTTATGTATTTTGCTGCGCTGAGAACGAATCTGACGTCCATTTAGCTCCATCACAGCATGTGAGTGGAACTTATATTGTGTACTTGAATTTTTCATGCTGGAATGCACATGTCGAAGTGTACTCAGTGTATACGTCCCTCAAAAGCTCTACTTAGAATCAATAAAGTGCAAAAAAGCGGTCAGAACATAACCTCAAAATGCAGAAACAACGAAAACATGCGATCACTCGAAATTTAAATAGAAAGCGACGCTGTACTTGGACTTTACTAGCGAAAATCCAAGTGCCAAAAACGAATTCAGTTTCTGTCCCTCCTAATGCTTCTGTTTTATATGCTAAAGTACAAAACAAAACCTTATAAAGCAGAAGATGCAAAAACTTTTGAATACTCGTCACCTGAATGGAATCGAAAAATGTACTTCTACTTTTCTTATGAGAAACGGTGGGCCAAAGATGCATTCACTTCATGTCCTTCTATGACTTTCATGCTCTCATACTAGAGTGCAAAATACGTTTTCGAAATGCAAAATAGGTGTAAATCTTCGACCACTCAGCTTTTGAGTAAATTTGAACTATATAAATTGGCCTTTTCATATTTATATTCACGTGTCGAGGACGAATTAAATTGTGGTCTCCTTCAAGTTTTACTCTGACATATTAGGGTGCAAGACGTAGCTTCAAAGTTGCATAAAATAGGAAACGCTTGATACGCTGGAAAATCAAGTGAAACTTGGCTGTATATTTTTGTTGTGGAGAATCACGTGCTTAATACCAATACAAGGTATGCTCCATTCAAAGTTTAACTTTCGTGATGTTTCCTCATCGTGATGAGCCTGCAAGAAAATTTCTCTTTGGATGACTTTGTAAAAAATTTCCCTCTGTAGACTTAGAACGATTTCTGGCACTTGACCTTCTAAAAATTGCCACGATTTTATACAAATCCTAACTTTCATGGAATTGGAAAAAACTTCGGTAGACTTACAAAATGTTTCCAGAAAACTTGTGCCTGACTCTAGAATGCCTAATTTCAAAGTACTTTCAATGTGCTAAAGTTGACGAATTTCTGCCCCTATGGTTTTGGAATTTTACCAAACCCGCACAAGGTATATCCTTTTC
>JAHWXV010405619.1:0-11473 GCA_024586415.1 Phrixothrix hirtus | reverse complement strand
TATGTTAATTATTTATTTCAGTTTTGTTGAGCATAATTTCCAGTAAGAATTAGTATTTTAAAATGGTCAGCTAAAATATGTTTATAAGGTTTACGAAGATGACGCGATCAGTAATTCTCGGTACGAAGTATGACATCAGCGTTAGTTGCTATGTGAATTTCGCTGATGAGTAATTTTGCTACTGCGTTATGTAGTCCACACACCATTGGCTATTTTTAAATGCAATTTTATGATAGGATAGTTTTTTCGTAAGAGAAAGAGTTTTCCGTTTCCCGGTTTTTGTTCTGTTAGCATCCCTTGGAGGTTCAAAGGAGATGGATGCTGGAACCATAGTTGAGTTCAGTCATGTTTTAAGTTTTCTTAAGAAGTTTGGAAGAAAACTTCCTTTAATCATGTAAAATCTTCAAATCAATTGTGCAGTGTTTCTTTCTTGTAGTTATCGATGATTGTGTAAAGAATTTATCGATTCATCCTATTATTGGGAATTGCTATGGAAGCACATTTTTGTACATCGTCTACGGTTGGTTGAATGGTAATCCATCTATGGACATTATAAATGAAGTAAACAAATTGTAAAAGCAAGCTTTTCTAAATATTAAAAATTTAACATCATACAACCAGGCACGTAAGTGAATTTTTGTTACTTATCTAAAGTAACTCCGGAAGTAAACTTTAATAGATCGTTGCATTAATTTTCTTAACAGCTGTAATTGTAAAACAGAGTCACTAACATTTAGGCAGTGTTTTACGGAATTGTGAATAAGTTCTTTTGTTTTGGGCCGTCACACATTTAGCATTATAGGGCATTTGATTATTTGGCATTCTTAATGTAATTTTATGAGTAGTTGTTTTCTTATGTAAAATTATCACATATATATGGTGACTAGTTTGTATCAGGTCAATTGTGTTTTTAAATAGCTGATGCCTACGTATCATCGAAATGATCTTTAGCTAAATTAGTTTAACTTTCTAGAGTAACCATATTTTATTTAGCGCGGGCCCTCATCGTAACCTATAATTAATAATTACATTGTTCAATACTAGCATTAATAACTATTTGATTTATAACATTTACGATGTAACAAATTAGTTTAAGATTTTGTAACATTTATTTCTATTCATTATAGTTATTGTTGATTTATTTCATATAATTTTTTTATTATGAGAATAGTTTATGAATTCATTTTCAGATATTTAAGGCAAATCAGTTTTGTAAGTAGCGATCTTTAGAAGTTAGTAAGTAGAAGTTATGTCAGTACGTAGCCTGATATTGAGTGATTCAGAGACAATTCTATCTTCATATTTCCTGTTAAAACTTTTCATCGCTGTCTTGTCGTTTCTAGCTTTTTGGCTAAGGTAGCTGTTTTCCCAAATAAAGCTAGTGGCGCCCTTTTTAATATTTACAAGGATTTCATGCAGCATAACTCTTCCCAAGCAACTGCCACACAAAACATCATAAGTTAATTGAGAATCCACTCCTCCCGCAAGCTTGTCGACGTAAATCCGCTTGGAAAGTTCTCATAAGTCTGTATGACCATCTGCAGGGTTTTAAATCCTGTTTGACCCGTGGCAAATCATCTCATTAGACTACATGAAATGGCCGCGAACAGTAACTGTTATACACGCTTGGCAATGTTGCATTGGTCTAAGTTTGATAACAAATTTCCGTAAAAACGTATATTTATGCTTAAAAATGTATGGAATAAATAATTATTCAGCATCGTACCATATAAGTATAAAGTTTTACTATATACATCTTCACAACTGACAATAGTTTTGCTGTATATAATATATTTTGCGCTTTAAGATGGCCTCCCAATTATTTAAATTTTACCAGCTTCTTTGTGTTTATAAGATATTGGGATGGTTCAGAATTGTACAATATTTTGGGGGGTTCAGGAACGATAAAAAGATGTTTTTCCGAGGTTCCTTCCTGGTGTTTTTTTGGTCCTTAAAAGGACAGTTTTTATTGTGGCGACGTTTCAACAGAGTCCGATCTGTCATTATCAAGCCGTTTATTTTTAGTTTTACTACGACTTCTCGTGATAATAGTTGAAGTCTAAAATTATATAGTTTAAATAAATATAAATGCAATCAAATTATATAAAATAATTTAATAAATAGAAAATAATATAATAGCGAAAGAATTAGGACAATTTTAAATTTGACATAAAAAATTTTTGTTTTTAAAACAAATTTAAAATTTTAAATTATTCTAATTCTTTCGCTGCTATATTATTTTTTATTCGGCAAGTTAATTAACATGACTCGATTGTTGCGAGAACGTCATAATCGGTGGCGATCCTAACGCTAAACACATTCTATGGGGCTGCAGAAATACAAACTCCGACGCCTGCACAATAGCATCCGCGCTAATGTCCAATCCAAATTCCAGAATTATCGCACCACAGGATGCAACTAACATTCTCACGAGGGGTAGGGGCGACATCTTAGATATTTTTTGCATAACAAATAATAAAAAATTCGCGGAAGCAGAAACACTGTACGAGTTGTCATCGGACCACTTCCTTGTAATACTAAAAATACTAGGCCAACGTCCCACCCCAAGAAAGTCAACGCTGATTAAGACCAACTGATAGAAATACTCCTATTTGATGTCAGGGTATGAACTGACGGAGAAAATGGAAACACAGGCTGACATCGAAGCAGCCATCTTCCGCTTAACCAGGTCAATAAAGAACACACTTAAGCAATGCTAGAACACGAGCAACAGCTCGATATCAAGCAGATGGGGTGCAAGCGAGTCCAAAAAAGCACTGTTCTAAAAATAGAGCCAAGAAGATTTGGGCATACACTAGACATCCTAGTGACAAAATTAGATACTCCAAGCTACAAACCGAAGTCTCCAAAATGCCGAAGGAGAAATAAAATCGTGACTGGGACGACGTAATTGTGGAAGCTTGTGATCACGAAACTCCAAAATTATGGCGGTTACTTAAAACATTAAAAAGTGACAAAGTCACAAACGCCCCGATTCGACACGAGGTCGTTCTAAAATTCAGAGACACGAACGAGCAGAGCTCTGGCCGATGTCTTTCAAGAACAATGCTCAAACAATTTGCCAGCCAATAAAAGATTAATCAAAAAAATCGATCATGCAGTCAGAATAATTGCCAACTCTACAATTGAAGAGCCTCTATCGACTTCTGTAGAGGAAATCTCTGACTTAATGAAGAACATGAAATCGCGCAAGGCCACGGGTAGAGATGGAATCCCGGTCCGAGCTATAAAAGTGCTCACCGCAAACCCAAAAGAATAAATTGTCAATATCCTAAACAATTCCTTGGCAATGGGTTACTTTCCTTTGCACTGGGAAATAGCACATATCATAACCATCCAGAAAAAGGACAAGGACACGTCCAATTAGTCTACTTAACGTGCTCTCCAAACTCCTCGAAAATATCGTCAATTCAAGACTACAAAACTTCTTGGAAAACAACGAGCTCCTTCGATGCAACCAATTCGGATTCAGAAGCAAGCTTTCTACTGTACAACAAACAGCTAACGTTGAGGCCATGGTAGCTAGAGCAAAACCTACCAAATTCTGTATGCTGGCTGTATTTTTAGATGTAAAAAAAGCGTGCGACATGGTGTGGATATACACTTTGTTGTACAAAATGTACTATTTAAACATACCATTTTCGATAACCAGAATTGTATTATCTTTCTTAACAAACAGATACTTTCAAATAAAAATTGGCAACTCATTGTCTTCTAAACGTAAAGCTGCAGAGGGTCTTCCGCAAGATTCAGTCCTTTCCTCAGCTCTGAATAACATTTGCGTCCACGATATTCCAAAATTAAAAGTTTTCAAAAACGTAGAACTCCTGCAATACGCAGACGATACTGCCATCGTAGTGGCTGGCAGGAACTCTGTAGTGGCAAAATCGACAATGCGACACTGTGTCTGCAAACAATATTCAATTACACTGCTCGATGGAAGATTGTCCAGAATGAAGATAAAACCAAACTGATACGCTCTTCTGATAAGCCAGGAAAAATCAAGGTACTTTTCTTAAATAAAAAGAAAGTAAAGATTAAAGCCAAGGCGTCGTATCTTGGACTACTGTTCCAAAAAGATTTAACATGGAAAGCACTACTGCAAGACGGGCAGCCTTATCAATGAACATGATGAGAAAACTGTATTCAATTCTAGGTCCATGTAGTGTACTCTCCCTCGAGCAAAAAAACAAGTTTCTGAACACCATTCTCATACCATGTTTGACATATGGAGAAGAGATATACATCTAGGGTCTTCAGCTGCCTTGAGAAGTATCACTATCTCGCACAACAGGTTGCTACGCGTGATTACCGGGGCACCGTTCTACATGAGGAGTTCTAACTTACGGAAGTACCTGGAAGCACTCGACCTCATTGAAAGAGCGGCGACCAGAAGGGAGAAGATGAAGGACCGACTCCTTCAACACCCCTCTCGATCGATACAAGAAAAAGTTAGGAACATGTCCTGAGTTGGCTCAGCCGTAAGGCACTCACCAACCTGGTGATATTCTTCAAACCACCAGGTCTGAATAAGGACATCTATATAGCTCAATGAGCTGAATACCTGAATTGAATGGAAAAAAAATGACTTGATTGTATTTATATTTGTTAAACTGTATACATTTTAGGTATCCCGAAATGCTAGCCAACTAATAAAATATTTTCTATTAAAATAACCTGATCCAATAATATAATGAGAAACAAATTCTACTTATTGGTAGCAAATACTAAAATTAAATCGATATCATTTATAAAACTAGATAATATTGTTAATACTGTTAGATTCAAATAATAAGAATGCATATCTATAACAAAACCATTTTTATTTTTATATATTTATATTATATACTTTAATACTGTACATAATTTATATAGTACAACCTACTCTCAATTATTATTATAAACTATAGTTTATTATTATTTTAACTCTAATTTTAATAATATATTTAATTATTATTGAAGATTCCTAGAGAGGAATTATAGATAATTAATCACTAAAATATACATAATAAATGCAAACTTGTAAATAGATAACAAGTTATATTAAGTTTCTTTGTTTAGCTGATGAACTGATTAACTTCCGATCTATTTCATAATGCAATCTGGAAGGACATTATATTTGAATCACTTATTATTATAATAAATTTGATAATGGTAAAGTCCTGTTTTGGCAATGATATTTTACAGTTAAATAACCGTTTGAATGACTTAAAATCCGAAAAATTAAAATCGTCACCAACATAATCGATTCATTAAACAGGCGTTTAACCTAATTATAATAAGAAAATTGAGAAAGTTTGAATATTGATAAGACACAGTAGTCTCGAGTTAAAACTGCGAGACTGCCTTTATAATGGCAAGGTAACCCGACACTTACGAAGTATTATAATTAAAGCGAGACTGCTCAGGTCGCTTTTAATTGACGCATTACGTAGCAATAGTAACTACGCAGTTGTTATGTATGAAGGTTCAACTTTCACAGACTAATTTTTAGAATTTGAATTCCAATTCTTTGCGAATTATTGATGTATATCTACATTAGTGTTGTGTGGTATTGCCAAAAATTATATTAGACTCGAAAATTGCATAAATAGTTAATCAAATGCGCTACTAAAATTTATTGTACACTTAAAGGAGTTTATAGGAGAATGTATATCTCGAGTGCATGTTTTTGAGACGGACAGGAGGTTACTGACAGCAATGAAGAAGTAAACGAAGATGAAAAGCCAGTACGTTCGAAGTCTCTGGCAAGTGGCTGAAACGTTGGTTGAAGAAGTTCGAGAAATTGTTAGAAAAGACACATGTTTGGGCGTAGAAATGTTTACTGAGATACCAAATATGAATAACAAAGATGTCAGACAAATTTTACTCAATAACTTAAATATCTTAAAACTTTGTGTTGAGATAGTTTTTAAGAATTTTACGCTGGATCACAAGCAGTCCTTAGTGACATTTTGGATGACATTAAACGAAATTCTGGTGTTTTAATGTCAGTCACTACGTGTTATGAAACATGAATCTTCTAATATGGCCCAAAACTAAGCGACAGTGCGTGCACCATATATTTATCTGCTTCTGCTGCTGATCTATTCATGACTAGCTGACTTTTTGGCCTCGAGGATTAGACCAAGTTGCACTGGAAGGCGATTTCTTCGGTGAGGCAGTCCTGCTTCCTCTGATGATGCTTGAGGGTGTGATAATGGTTCAGATAGTGGTGGTGGCTGGCATAATTGCACTATTCCTGAGAATTAGCTAGCGATGCACTTGCACCAATCGTGTGTGTATCTTCTAAAAAAATCATGAGCCTTTCATGGTATGGTATTACTAACTGATTTAGATGAAGAAGGGCTCGTTGCTTTTATGAATGGCACACCGAGCTGCATGGCTTCTACAGAATAGTATGCCGTTTTATTTCCTCCGGATCCACTTGGGGTAAGTTTCATTTTACACAAAATCTGTAAGAAAAGTACACCACTTCTCTTTTCAATCACTAGGTGTGACCAATAAAATTAATAGTTACTAATAGTTATTAATAATGATAACAAAAAGAAAATATGTTGTAGATACGTACCCATGTATTTTATTATTACTTTTGTTCAAGTCTCTGACAACCGGATGCACATTCTGTCACTTTGTTTATATTTTCCAAGATCATCTTTAATGAAATTCATACGCCTGTATCTAAGGGAGACGAATGAAATTAGTTGTTGATCGCTTTAAGATTTTTTGGAATTTTCTCAACTGCATTAGTGCTTTGCATGGAAAGCACATCCGAATGGAAACATTTTCAATTACTAGTTCTGAAACTTATAACAAGTTCTTTTATTATGCTATCCTATTGGCATGCTGTGAGGTAGTGGACCTTTCACGATGATTGAACCGCGTTACATCAGCTTCTCCATTGAGATATGATGAAGTATGCACTTCGTTTTTCTTCTAATTTGTGAAGATGAGGCGTTCCCACTGGTTCGCTATTTAGTGAACCCTATTCAAATATGCAGAATATTCAGATTGATTTGGAGAAGGAAACATATTGAATGCACTTTCGGTGACGGAAGCTGAACAGTTCGCGATATGAAACTGGCCCATACCTTATCGAAATAGATAAGCTGTGAATTACATTGCAAAATCCACTTGAATCTTCCAAAATTACGTACATAAATGAGAGGTATTGACTACAGATTCATTCATGCGAAGTAGAGAGAGAGAGAGAGAGAGAGAGAGAGAGAGAGAGAGTACCGATTTAGTTCAGATGACGAGAGTAAGTATCTATTTGCCAAGACAGGTTGAAATGCATGCCGGTTCTTCCGCAACCGTTATGGGCAATTATTTGGCAACTATTTGCTTTCTTCTCATGCAGTGGAAATGGGATTAAATGTACTAGACCAGATTGAGAATAAAGCGGTTATTATTAATAACCTAATTTTAATTAGTAATATATTGTTGCAGTACTTATTGTGCTATTATCAAAAATATGAAACAAATAATTCTGCGTGCTTGTGATTTGAGATTGGACGTCACCTTTTGCTAAGCTTCTTCAACAATGTCGTTTCTTGAGTAACCTGGACGTTTATAATTATAAGACCCTTCATATTTTTCTACCTCATCAACGAAATTAATGTTGATTTCCTGATCAGATACGAAACAAAGATGATGCAAGAATCTAACCAAACTGCTTAGCGACAGGCAAGAAATGTTAAGCGCATTGAGTTGCGAATTGGTTTCAAATAGGTCTCATTTCAGTCAACCTATGTGCGGCTCCCACTATTTTTCATGTGCAAAGTCGTCAAACAGTTTCACGATCAACTAATTTCAAACTCATGTGACAAACCCTTCGACCCCTGTGCGAAAAACCTTAATGAACTTTATGCTGCTACGCTGAATAATTTCAGAAAGGTATTAGTAATTTAAAAGTCTACCCATAGATTTATTTCAACGGTATTGATAAACAAATCGGAATAATTAACAACCAAAGAACAATTGTTGAAATTTATTTCAGTTAGAGCTACTAAATTAAAGGACTTGATGATTTCAATATTTCTTAATGCTTTTACCTTAAAAGTATTAGTAGTCATATATTAAAACAAGCAATCAGCACTCTTAAGCCTTTTTTTGAAATTCTTACAGCAAAGCCAAACAATTAGGCATTCATTGAAAATTTATGACAAGAAACATTTTTTAATTTACAGAAAATACCATTGTGCTCATTAAATCCACTACCACTAAACTTTATTAGAAGATATGTTTTAAATGCAGAGTTAATATAAACGAATAATATTTAAAAAAGGAGGATTTAATCAATCTGTCAGCAAAAGTGTTCTTATTTTCGAAATGAGAAATTTCGTGAACAAAAAGTTTAAGCAAACAAATTCCTAGATCTCCGCCGTTTCACACTTTCGAGCAACCCTAATTTTCGTTAAAGTTTAGATTCTTAGCTGTTATACACCATGAATTTTAAATTAACTTCATTAGAGTTCCAGATTTAGCACATTTAACTAGTATTGCGTTTTCTATATGGCCCACTTAAGAAATAGATGAAGTAGTTTTTAGTCCAAATATGTCACTATCATTTTAAGTAATTATTGTAGCCTCAATGTACTATGTGAACATGTAAATTGGAGATGGTTAATTTGACAACTAACGATGATGTTTTCGGTTGCAAATCGTTAATTGTAAACCAAAAGCATGTCTTCCTTAATTATAAAATTAACTAATTTATAAAGGTACTGAAGCTTTTAATTGCGCTCCGCAGGTAAAGTGGAAACCCTTAAAGTCAAACCTTAATAATTACCAACGATGCTTTAATTAAATACAGTAGAAGACAATTATACTTACTAGAAGTCGTATTTCCATTTTCTAAAGTACGTTTAATCAATTTCATTCGAGAAATCACATTTTCTTGTTATAACACTTTCATTTATACAGCGAGTCTGTAAGTTGAAATAAATTTGTTAGAAAAATGCTCGGACACGTCGATTAGTAGTTAAGTTGGGGCCTCTTTTAGTATAATAGTGTATTTTATACTAAGGGACTAAAGTGCCTCATGTAATCCCGAGAGGAAAGTTTATTGCTCGAGCGAGATAGCCAGAGAAATAATCTCTTCTAGTGAGAACGAAGAAACGTCCTTTCATCTCCTATGTGATTACCCAGCTCAGAGCAATGTCTGATATAATATTTCTCGGTCTCAGTACTTTAAACCCAACGAAATTTTAAGTTCTCCCCCACCAAAGATATACTTATGTTCCAGAAAGTCTCAGGACCTCAGGGGTCATTTCACGGATTTAAAAGGCTTGACTATCGGTTCTTTAACCGAACTTGCCTCAATGACTACATCAACAACAACAAAAACCAACTACCAAATTTTAAATTTTTATTCCGTGCCATTTACGTGATATTAAACAAAAACGTTTTATTTGAAAAATAAATGATGTGTATTCACCTCAACAACTATTTTGCAATAAACATCCTAAATTTTTGTTGTTCAAATTTCAAATTATTGTCTCTACTTAGTCTCAAGGCTCAATTATTACGTTTAAAATTATTACTAAAATCAACACCGTTTCACATTTGCTTTCAACAAATCAACATTTTATGACATTTGTTGTTAAAATAACACTTAACCTTATTTAAATACTTCAAATTGGCTATTGTTTCCTGATACTGAAGCTGAAATCCTGAATAGACACATCTGGTTTCAAAAAGATCTGTTCGTGAGTATCTGAGTACAGCCTATCCAGGCAACTGAATCGGTAGAATGGCTACCCAGGTCTCCAGATCTCACCACTTTAGACTTCTTTTTATGTAGGTACTTGAAAAGCAAAAATTATAAGACGAAGCCGGCAAATACTCAAGAGTTGGAAAGACGAATAAGATATGAATATAGGCTAATTACCTCCGAAGTTACTGAATATTTTCAACAAGAGCTTCAGTTACGTTTAGGGTATTGCCAAGCAGTGCATAGACAGCATTTTGAGAACTTATTTACACACATTGTTAAGATGAATAGATGTCTTTTATTTTTCATATAAAATATTTTTGTTTAATATCCCGTAAATGGCACGGAATAATAATTTGAACTGTGGCACTTACTTGATATGTGCTTTAAAAATAGGCGTATAAAGCTTGGGTTGCTAGTCAAGAAAACATCGATAACGTCATATCTTAAATTTTGGATATTCCATATAATAGTGTATTACGATACAAGATCGCTAAGTACCTTATAACAGGTCAAGAAGAAGTTAGAAAAACGAGACCCAAAGGGTCAAATTTAGTTAATTATTGAGTCCTGTTGTATTAAGGCAGCTAATGATCGTGTGGCGTTAACTATTTTTTTCGCTAACGACAATTATAATCCAATTACAGTTTGACATCAAATCTTTACTTCGTTTCATAGCATGAGCCATAACGTGCTTGCTATAGTGGCGTTACTATGATAATCACAACAGTTCGGGAAATATACACGAACGTGATAATCATTATAGCCGGTAAAGGTAGAAAAACAAGTTGGGAGCGCAAAAATATTCTTTTATTAAGAAAGAGTGCAACTAAAATTATTGGACTTGAACGGAAATTCTGTGCTTTTCTTTTAATACAAAGTTACATAAATAAAATTTATAATTTTTAGGTTATGTAATACACTATATAAAACAGAAGTTTTTTGCTCTACAACAAAGCGCATTTGACTTTCTCGCCTGTTTTAATTCTATTAAAGTGGACTATCAAGTTGCCAAAAATATATTGTTTCAAAATGGACAATTGAATTGATAAAAACATACATTTTCGATACCTTCTGCTCTTTCCTTTATTCAAGGTTCCAAGCTTCTCGTGATATTTGTGCTGTGCGATGATATCATAGTTAAAAGAACTGTAGAAAAATAATTTATATGTTTCAAAAATGCAGATTTCGACTTCTAGAATGGGGCTCGTACCGGCAAACCGACTAAATCAGTTTATTTTGGAAAATTCTCGTTAAACTATGACGAGCTGTCAGTTATTATTTACTGTTTTTAAAGTCAGAACAATAATTTATGTTGTCGAGCTACTAGGGTAGATTCGACCGACGAAGTATGAGGGTTGCCTTTTATGTTGTTACAAATGACCACTAGATGTCGCTAGTGTAATAAGCTATTGCCCTATTCGTAAAATTGGACATTTTGTATTGTAAAATCCGTGGCGGTTAAGAAATTCACAGAGTAGTTTATTTACAGTGTGCGTTTAAAGAAAGTAATTTTGTGAAAAAATGGAAATTACTCGTGAAGGTTTTCGTGGGATGATTTTATACGATTTTCGTAAAGGCCTAACTCAGTAACAATGCTTAGAATCGCTTCGTTTAACTTTTGGAGATGAAGCACGATCAGAAAAGACTGTTTACAATTGGTTTGCAGAATTTCGTCGTGGTCGTGCGTCCGTCAGTGATGAATCTCGTGAAAGTCGACCAAAATCGGCTGTGATT
>JAHWXV010405568.1:0-10071 GCA_024586415.1 Phrixothrix hirtus | reverse complement strand
AATAACCATTTATTTGTTTTTATTTATAATACATAACTTATGAAGATTTTACTGACTTATTATTTAATAACCAGTTTAGCTAGGTATGAATGATCAAGCCTGCCGTTAATGAGAATTCCTGTAAAAGAAGGAACTAGGCCCGCCTGACTGAAGAGTATCTGAGCTAAATATAAATAATTTTCTTCCTTGACACCAATAGAGAACAACGAAACGTCACAGCTGTTATGAGACGTAACAGTCTTAAGGAGGGAGCAGTGTAACAAAATTAGAAACAACAAGAATTCAATAGAACATTCCGGAACAATCCAGAAGGTTCCATATAAAGATATATAATTTAAGATATTACTTTTTCTCAAAATTATCTGTAATTTATATTTATTTAAACCTATAACTTGAAATTATTTACGCTGTTATAAAATTTTTGATTGACTGACTACGTGATTAAAGATTAAAATTTTATAGTGAAGTGTTTCCGAGATGATCCAACAAAAAATATATAATAACTTAAAAGTAAACCACAAAATAATATTAAATGCCGAAACTAAAAGATGTAGTGCATAACATATTGAACTAGTGACTTTTTTACAAAGTATCGCCATCTCTAGTAGAGAATCGTCTTTAATAAAACTTGGCAATAACATCCAAAAAAGACATGCTAAGTCTTTGCAACAAAATGAAAAGGTTCGATGTTTGTTCAATTGAAACCCATCTTTGGCCAGTTCGCCTTGGAGGCAATATTGTAATCGTTTAATTGACGTTTTGCAACATTAGTAGTGTTTGTAACTGTTACGCTGATCAGTTTGTTTCGTTTACATTTGATAGCGATTTTAAGCATTGCGACTTTGAAGTGGTGTTTGTTGTCAATAATCCAACCAAGTATAATCAGCATGAGATCATTCAATCTTTGTATGCTGAAGGTTTGCAACCGTAGTCCACTGGAGGCGTTGATACATAATTTTAACAAGTTTAAATATTTTAATTCTCATACTGAACATTTGCAGCTTTTGATAGCCAAGTACGGATGTACTGTTAAAAGCTTAACTTCAAGAGCCAAGGCAACAAGTTTTATCAACTAAAAGAATTGAACATGTAGCGATGTAACGTTTATTTTGTAAAACTGAATGAACATAAACGATTTTACAGTGTGATAGTGTTGTACCTTATTAAACGATTCTAAGAACTCATCGTCGTGGGGAGCGTTTAGTAAAAATTTTTAATCTTCTGGCCTTAATAGTAGAGATAATTTGGTTCAATTAGTGTAGAGTACTCGTTTTATTAATTCGACAAACGAAAGTTGTTTATTTAATTTATCAATCGTTAGGAAGTGACTAAGTGTTTATTCACTATATAAGTTAACAAACACTCTAGAAATACAAATCGCGTTTCCTTTACAGTTTAGTTTTGATTAATAACTGTTATTAAAAATATATGTCCAGATTATTATTGGAGAGCAGGTGTATAATTGGAATAGCCAGTTTTACTGGCTGAATGTCTGGGTGTTAGAAAATAAAAACATCCTTAAGCATTAGTATCATTTGTATTTCTTTTAAATTATGTGAACTTTCATATTATGTTTTAAGATATAATTTAAACGTTAATTCTTTTATATTTATTAATACTTTGAATTAAAAGCAAATATTGCTGTTTTAAATGAGCTGGATATAACAGGCACAACATATATTCTACAACACTCGTATAAATAAGTGGGATATCTGTAGTCGTCTTTGATTAGATAATACGTCTCAAGACAAATATATCATTTATTGCACATGAGTTTGCTTCAATCAAGGTGTAGCGTTAGCGCTGCATACTAAAACAAATGCATATATAAAGGCCCAGTTACACTGTTTCAATCATGTCAAAATTAAAACAGGAATTTGTTAAGGAGAGACGAAGGATTTGAAAGGTCCTTAACTTGCGACGCAGGAGTTTTTAAAGTAAGAATGGAACTTATTTTAACAGGTGTGCCATATTTGGAGCTTGATGAGAAATTTTTCGACGTAATAGAAACAAAACTTTAATATATATTTTTGAAACTTCGTTGTAACAGTCCTGGCATCTATGTCACATATTTAGTTATACTTTTTCTCAAACATATGACGCTGGTGGTCCTGGAACTGTTTGAGAAATTGAGAAAAATAAGTTATCGCTATTTCCCCAAATTTTAAGTGCTGTTTTGTGGAAAAACAGGTAATCAAAGATACAACAAAATATGTATGATGTTTTAGTGCGTGTGTAATTTTAAATACTTCAATAAAGTTAAAAAATCTGGTGTGAAGCAACATACAACTTTCTATTACGCACATAGATATGCTAATAGTGTCCACAAATGATTAAATTATTATTTATGTTTATTTTGGAAACGATAATTGTATTGGTCACCCACCCAAGTTATTGGATAGGTGAAAGGTTGCTTAACTCCGGGAATTTTCTCTGTTAACTTGCTTCAACGCATTTTTTCAGAAAAATTGTTAAGTTCACGTAAAGGGGCATTAAATAGCACATTTAAGAAAAATTTTATAGCTGTTTTCGAGAAAATCGCAAAAAACTTAAACATTGCAAGAATAAAGTGGCACTTCAGGTCATTCGATTTTACCTAAATTCTTGACGTCTTATGTGCAGAAGATAAAAAACAAATATACAATTTCATTTATATATTATATTTAGTTTTTGAGATATGTTGTTCACAATTAATGCACCAAATACTTCCGGTTACTCAACTTTCGAAAATTTATTAGAGATACAGCTTGATTCATGTAAAATGGAATGAAGTAGCTAAGAAATGTACTAAGTTTTAAAAAAATCGTTTAGATTCCATTTCAAGAAAATCGTGAAAAGCGAATATTCGGAAAATATGTAAAAATGTAAAAATTAACTAAATTCTTGATTTGGCAGACCAACGTAGTTAAGGCCATAAATATAAATTTTCATTCAACTAGGACTTTTAGTTTCATAGTTATTTGATTTAGAGTTAGCGGTGAAGGTACTTCCGGTTACTCAATTTACGGAAAAGTTTTTGAGAAACAGCTTAAACTATATGAAAGGCAATTAAATGCACAAGAAATTCAATAAGTTTTAAAAAAATAGATAGAACCGATTTCGAAAAAATCTTAAAAAATGAAAAATTCGAAAAATATATAAAAATCATAGAAATAAAGTTGTACTTCCGGTTATTAGATTTTAACAAGATTCTTGATTTAGCATAAAAAGGTAATTAGGCTCTCATATATAAATTTTCATTTATTTAGAACTTTCAGTTTTATAGTTATTTTTTCATAGTTAATGGTACGAGTACTTCCGGTTATTCGTTTTACGGACATTTTTTTGAGAAATTGTTTCAATTATACGAAAGAGCATTAAATGTCTAAGAAATACCATAAATTTAAAAAAAATCGTTATTGCCGATTTCGAGAAAATCGCGAAAAACCAAAAAATGATAAGAGTAAAGTGGCACTTCCGGTTATTGAATTTTAATCAAATTGTTGCGGTCGCGTGCTAGGAGGGATACAAACTCAAATATAAAATTTTGCTTATCTACCACTTTTCGTTTTTGAGATATCCTGTTCGCACACGAACGCACGTAACCATGCACGTACGCACGCGCTTACGCCCACACGAATGGACGATTCAGCTATTTCATATGAAAGTACGCCAAAAGACATAGATAATAACGATGAGAATATATCCCAGAGATTCAAATAGCAGTAGTACCTAATTTTGCATTGTTTAGGAAATATCCTTCTTAGCCAGATGTTCTATATAAATATAGCTAAAATAAAGTATAACCGGAAGTGCGTTCAGCAGCAAAAGATTCTTATTTTGCCAAATTTTTTATCAATCATCAATCTATTATTTTGAATTGTCTCCTGTAAAGTATTATTTTACGAACCTCGTATCTATGTTTTATATATTCTTGAGGTACAAAAACTGAAATTGATATTTATATTATTAAGTTAATGTGAGCTGTTTGTACATAATCTACTTACTATGTTTGTAAGTATTCTTTTGCTACTGTTTAACGTTTAGTGATTCATAAACTTTAATTTTTAACTTATGGTATTTACGGAATGCTGTATTTTCAAATCACGTTGTCAGGAAGTGCCGCAATTTGAAATTTATAAATTTAAACCAAAATTCTTATTGGAGTTTCACGAGCATTTGTGTATATTTAAAAAGCTTATCTCTACCTTTTTTGCTAACGGTTTCGTAGCGCATATGGGCATTTGTGTTCATAACTTGCTATTAGCATTTGTCTTTATCTGCTATTTAATTGTTGGTTTTCTTTGTGCTTTCGACGTACAATAAAGTCGGGTAGGTATTCTCTTTGTTCTGATTAACTTATTTAGTAATTGTATTTTGAATTCAATTAGTCCACCGCTGGGGCCTCTTCTCATGAGTTAGGACATTTCCGAGCTTCGTATTCGGGATATACACCAACCATTGCTATTAAGATCTCCTAGGCATCGTCGTTAATTGGACCAGGATGCTATTAATGTAACTTTGGAATAAGTTCGTAATTTTTTTTCTTATTATCACATTATTGAAATGGCTGCATGAAAATCGCCTGTACTGAAATGTTATAATTATATTTTTCAAGTAGTTCTTGAACGATGCGGAGAACCTAATATTTAGATTTGATAAGTAAATTTGCAGGAATCTCTAATCTACAAAATCTGTATTGTCCTTTTGTTCACTACGCCGCTAGTTATCTATATTCAAGTCATGCAACATGTCAACTTTGGAGTAACATATGATACAACACATACGTTTCCATATTTTACGAATATTTTCACTTCTGTAGAAATTAGTGTTGTTTAAATAGTAACTATTAAATTTGAAATATATGTAATTGCATGTAAGATAACGCCGACTAATAATCACTAAGGTAAAGAATGTACCGACAAATTGTAGTATGAAATCTTTCACTTTCTAGCAATACCTTTTTTCACTAATAGTTCAACGTCCAGATTTTGGTAAACTTACATACAGCCGCTTTTTCTCGAGAAAAATAACTGTTTATTATGGACGTTTGGTCTATTTGTTTGTTAGAGGTTGTTTTACATACTTTTAGCGGATAGTGAAGTATAGCACAGTTACGTAATCAATTAACTCTAAATTAATGCTTTAGACAAGTTTACGTTCACAAAAGACGAAGTTACTATTTTGACTCATATGTCAACATCTAAAATATGAAGTGTATTTAATGAATTATTTTGTGTTAGCTTTAATTCGGTAAAAAATCACATTCATTAATTTTTACTTGAAAATATTTAACTTATGAATCTTTGAGTGTTGGATCGCATGCGGAAGGAAATTACTCCTTATATTTTGTATTAGCCTTAATACGACAAAAAAGGACTCCCATTAATTATTTGCTTAATGTATGCATTCCCACTGAAATATTAAAGTATTGTTATTATACTTAGTTTTGCTTTAACTAATATCCTGCCAGAAATTATTTTGTGTTAACTTTAATCCGGAAAAAAGGCACCGTAATTAACCATTTTCTTGATGTACGCGTTCCTACGGGAATATAAAATTACCTGTTATGTTTCAATCATTGTTATGCAGTTAAGTTGTTGATTTCGCCACATCCTGGTGGAATAAATGTTATTGTTTGATATATTGCTTATTTATGTTCTAAGACATATAGTACCTCCCCTTTTTCAGCTAGGTAGAATTTCTGAGTGCTGGACCAGCCTGAAGCTTGCTAAGATTTAGGATAGGGTAAACACTTCACACACCTTGTCGTTCAGGCGTGTATTGTTTCTGAGTTTTTGAGAACGATTGGCGCTCAACTTTTCATTCCTTTGGACTCAGGTGGACTACATTGTGCTGACCTCGACCCCTCTCCGACTGGCTAGCGCAACCATCATTACGATGTCGAGATTAAGTCTTATCCTTATTCTTTTCTTATGTTGTAAAATGCTTGGTGTGATATCCAGATGAAGATGGAAAGAGTTAAAAATGTTCACTTAAATAGCCTTGGAAATTTGTCTAAGAATGATAATTTGCTTCTGCTGATTTCCAAAACTAGGAGAAAAACCAAATGTTCTGCGTAGATAAACAAATAGTTCGCTTTAGGAGTCAATAATCATTAAAGCAATACAACCTACGTCAAAAGGCCCAATGAGCTGTGTATAAAATATTTGTATTTTTGGATGGAGGCGTTTTACATAACTTCGAAATGTATATGGGAAAATGGGGCTTGCAGACGTAATCCTTAATCATTTACTGACCAGTTACTTTATTACAATAACCGGGGTTCTTCCAAAAGCCTTATAACCAATTCATCAAATCATGAAATTGGATTCCTAGCAACTACAAAAACTAACGGAATTCCAACATTGCGATTTATAGACAATAAAGATTTGATACGGAAAAGATTATTTCTTTTAAGGAACGCAAAATTATTGAAAACGAAATGATTTGGTATAAGAAATAACGTAAGTCGGTACTTCCTACAATTTTTATCCCTCTGGTATAGTATCTTGTTTTCATAGCCAGCGAAAAGCGAAAATAGATATTATAAACCCCTTTGTTGTAAAAATGTACCACAAGTTGTATTAATTTCTTACCACTTAACACTGCAGTTTCCTTTTTCATTTTATAGACATAGTCTGACTCGATATAGGAATGAGAAGAAATAAACTGATATCCGGAACAACGGCAATTTAAGCTTATAGGGATTTCTTGCTAAAGCCGCAGATGCGTTGTTTGTTGTTGTTAAGGCAGGTTCGGTTAATAAACCGACACTCAGGGATATTAGACTTATTCTATCTTTGAAGTCCTGAGATTTTCAAAAACCTTAGTATTTTAAGTGGGGGAGCGTTTAAAATTTTGTTGGGTTCAGTGAATTTAGACCCAAAGGTATTGTATCGAACATTGCCCAGAGCTGGGCAATCGTAAGAGATTAAAGAATGTTTCATCGTCCTCATCATATTTCCTACAAAGGGGATCCTGGTGGATTTCAATTGTGGTTAGGTGTTTTTGTAAAACTATGTCCCGTTAGGAGACCAATGTGTGCTCGGATTTCTTTTCTGCTTAATGATAGTAGGAACTGGGTTTGTTTAGAAGGTGGACCTAAAATTTGAACCTTAGCTTGTTTACAGGTTTATTTATCCCACCATTGTTTGAACCTGAAGAGCAGCATGGCTACGATAGTGGAATATTTGAGGGAATCAAGAAAGCCTAGCAGTAGCCGCCCTGGCCAACAAATCAGCTTTTTAATTACCTGCATATTCGTAGTCACTTTGTTGCTCATAGATGCTAGGACCTGTAAGTTCTACCAGTATTCCCATACCGATCTGGATGATATGATAGGGTTCGATAGGACCTTAATGGCACCTTAGTTCTCAGTGAAAATAATGAACTGTGAGTTGTGATAATCCCTACTAATGCATTCTTCTGCGCAAGTCGAAATTGCATACATTTCGGTTTGAATCTCAGAGGGTTACAGTCCTAATGGAATGGTTAGTTCTATTTTGGGAGAGGCGTTGTTTACTAAACATAACTGGAACCGAAAACGGGTAAGGGCTTTTTAAGTAACTCTATTGACAGGGTGTTTTAGGGAAAAAAGAAGAGAGCTTGAAATAAACCTTTCTACAGTTTAATGATATAGAAGATGGGCGAGGTATTGGGTAGAAGACAAAGAAGGACGTCAAAGATGTAATTGCCAAACTGGGTAAAGACTATTGGTAAATAAAGGAATTGCTTTGCATAGATTTATGGGGCGATTTAATTAACACCTATTAATCTAAAAGTTCATTGGTCATTTGTTGAATGAATCTGTAAAGTCCTTCATAAAATAATGATATAGTTGTCATTTCGCTATTTATGAATTTGCTATGTACGAAACTTTTTTTGGTATTTAAAAATAAATTTGGTTACTAAGACGTTAAATTAAATTATTAGATAATCAAACATTATTTTTTTAAATCTAAAGCAATCAGTTATTTGATAGGGGCTGAACTAATGTTCCTTAAATTACCGTTTTTGTATTAATATTACTAATCCATAACCAATGGTTATGTTTGAAATTTACAAAGCGTCCTGACATTTAAAATAATTCAGGAGCGCGTAGAGGCAATAAGCAAAAAAGGGGGAAAGAAATTGCTAAAAGTCAAAAAAAATTTTTTTTCTACAAATAATTCATAATTACTACTTTACTAAATTATTTTTAGCAAAATTTAATTATTGAGCAATTATTTAAGATATTCGTTTTTCGCGTTTCCATCCAGAAGCATTAATTCTGAGTGTTCATTTTCCGGAC
This sequence comes from Phrixothrix hirtus, assembly GCA_024586415.1. Lineage (NCBI taxonomy): Eukaryota > Metazoa > Arthropoda > Insecta > Coleoptera > Phengodidae > Phrixothrix > Phrixothrix hirtus. The sequence continues at coordinate 1,799 of JAHWXV010405568.1, read as the reverse complement.
CAGACCAGAAAACGGGAACGTGATATTCAATTGGCTGCTACATTTGTTACGTAGCAGCCACATAATAAGCGCATTACAACATAGCAGGTATTGGTTACTGCGTTTAGAACGATGGGATTTTTTTAATGATTACCAAATATTGTAATATTTATTTAACAAATTATATTCACGTTGGTAGAAAAAAAATCATGTATCATACATACGTCCAAAAAATGCGTTTGCAAGTACTCGTTTGTTCCAGGCTGAGCCCGTAGGCGATGCCTGCAATTTTATTGTATTTGCAAAACATGATTTTCTGAACTAAAGATAACTAGTCGCCAGATCATCGGTCGTGGGATTAGTAACACATTTCGGTTTTTTGTGCCTATTCTATTATTTCTATTGTGACATTTCGATAATGAATAAATATTTTGTTGGTTTTTTGCAATTCCTACGCGTTTCTGAATTTTTTACAATTTAGTTTTTAATACCCTATCCACAAGCGAACTTCCTCGTTTATAACATCTTTCTATAATCGTCCAAAAATTAATAAAATATGCTGAAACTTTCCTTATCTTTCTTAGTTCTGTGAAATATGTATTTTTTTAACATTTCAAATAATTTTTGAAAAACAGTTACTAGTAGAGTTTTATTTAAGGTTTTAATAACAATAAAATTATGCTTAAAGTAAAAATTCTGCGATAAAAATTTTTATTACAGTCACAAATGTATTATTATTTACATGCTTCAGTTTCTTTGATTGTTCTGTCGCACCATATCAAATATTTTATTATTTTAATTTATCTATTAAGTCGTGATTAGATACAATTTTTTAAATGCTACGGTGGTTTTTAAATATCATCTCATTTGTTTTATGAGTAGACATTTTTTGTTACAATAACTTAATTGAAATATATCAACAATTAATGTATGTATATACAAAGATTTATTTGAGGAAATAACTGATTACATCAAGCAAACAATTATATTGCATTGTCTATGTATAGCTAATAAAACTGTTTATGCTGAAATGGCTGCACTTCAGTATCTATTGTGTCTTTGCAAGACATTTATATTTTAATCAAATATTTAATCCTAAACTTTGAGATAATGAAACAAATATTAAAAGTACCTTATTCAAAATTATATGGTTTAGAAGCGCATCTGCGCATGCGTGATCTATAGTGCCTTAATCTGTACAATTATTTTAAAAAAACACATTAAGTTAACACCCGGTCCAACGAAAATTACATTTCTTTAAATACTAGAATTATGCTCTAATTTTGTGCCGAATAAGTAAATTTTGTGCTTGAACGGTTTAGCTGGAAAATGAAATAAAATGCGGTGCTAGTTTAACATTAAGTTAGCACCGCAATATGGAAGAAACATTTGGCAATTTTTTTTCAAAAAACTATAAGGCATAGATTTATGCGCTATTTATGTGCTCTCGAATACACTACAAAAGTTTCCAGAAAAAAACTTTTATCATCGTAACCGATTTGCGTACAAGAGTGAAACAGCACTAATTATGAATGAATAGATTTGTTTTTAATGTCTCAATGCTTTTTGAATAATATGTTCTCAAGATATGTACAGCACCGTTTTTGGGGTTATCAGTTTAAATGCGAAAACAACTCTAGCCATCTTCCCTACAAAAGTAAACTCTTATTAATTAACATGATATCGATTTATTTTTATGTCTGAATGTTTGTCGAATTATGTGCTGTTAGACCCTCGAAATTACTATGTATAATTACAAAATTCTAACATTTAGAAAATTAAAATAAATTAACGTTTATTTCAAATTTCTAAAAAAAAAA
>JAHWXV010405547.1:0-12432 GCA_024586415.1 Phrixothrix hirtus | reverse complement strand
CCACCCAGCACTGATGAGCCCCACAGGGCGAAACCATTGGTCTGCTGGTGCTGCTAACGCTCTTTGGAAATGCAAACTTTTGAGATTTTAACCTACGTAGGTAGGTTAAAAATTCTCTTGGTGAGAAGCCTTAGAATTGTTCGTGACACAATCGGCTTTTCACCCGGCCGAATTAATTTCAAATTCGCGCCATTACTATTAGGAGGAATCTACTTCTTTATTTCATATATATATATATATATATATATATTGTTGTGTTATAAATATGACAGTTTGTCAAACCTTTTGTAAATTGAATAAAACTACAGATATTTATTACAACAATATATATACCATATGGTCCGTTTCGAGAAGCATCATAGGCAAATCCCATGTAAAATTTAAAATCTGATATGCATTTTGAAAAATTTTCGTAAACAAAAATTGTTCAGAATCTATTCTGAATATTTTAAGCGTAATATTTAGTGCTAAACGTAATTTTTTATTAAGAAAAATCTCAAAGAACTTTGGATGCTTTATTTAAATACTTTGACAAAAATAGTAGTTGCTATGAACAACTAATATCAAACGTAATATGAATTGAACAGTAATTTGAAGTGGTGAAAGTGAATTGTACATTGACCAAAATTAGTGTTTATTTAACTGAAGAAAAGGTTCAAATCATAAAATGGAGCTACAGCAATCAATCTACAAGATAGCTTTGTAAACTGTTTCGATTAAATTTTAAAAATAGACCAGTTCCAAATCAATCGACCATTTCGAGGATTACATGCAACTTTCAACAAAACGGTGGTGTACATTTTCGACTCTTAAACATAAAAGGTAGCTAAATGAACAGAATGAAACTGAAATTATAGCAAAAATAGATGTAGAACCAACAATAAGTATAAGGCAGATTGCTGGTATTAGTAAAACAATTGATCTAAGAATTTAGAAAAAACAAATTTAAAGCATACAAAGCTCAAATCCATCAACAATAATAATCAATTGGTGCCGAAGAAAGGAATGCATTTTGCGAAACTGTTATGGACAGCTGCAACCAACAAGAAAATTTGCCCTATTTGTTTTTCCTTATGGACTAATGCGTATTTCATATGGTAGCAGTAAACAAATTCATCGACACTGGTTTACCGAAAACCCAAATATTGTTATTCTGTCTCGCGCGCAGTATTCTCAAATGGTAAATGTGTAGGGGGTACTTTAAAGAATAAAATTGTTAGTCCCATTTTCTTGTAGGGAAATATAAAATCTGAAAAGGATTTCGAGTTAGTGTAAAATTATATTGCAGACAAAATGGTAGAGATAGCTGGAGAGGATCAAATTTCGTATCTTCACGATGGATACTGAACGCATAACAGCAACGCTGTGAAAGATTATTTAAACTTTACACTTCCCAATAACTGGATTGGAAGAGGCGATGCAATACTCTGGCCTCCAAGGTCTGCAGATTTATATCCTTGCGATTTTTTCTTGTGGCCTACTATAAAGAATAAATTGTACAATTTAGAAGAAGCAATCGAGTCTTTGGAAGATTTGAAAATAAAAGTTATCGAGATATATAACAACATTCATCCTTGCACTCTGGCAAATGTAAATAGAAATTCTTATGATAGATTGTGATTTCGTTTAGTAAATAATAGAGATTTATTTGAACAACTAATTTAATTTCTTGTTTTGTACGTTCCTGTTTTTTACCTTTGTACCTATTGTTTCAAGATTAAATCCAATCATTTTAATAAAGAATTTCAATGGCTGTGTCTTCATTTTATTTTTTATTTACTATTAGTATTATTTCTGCAAATCAGTTATCTTGCAATACTTAGGGATTTTATAGTACGAAGTTTTATTTGAAAAATGACGTTAAAATGTATAGAGAAAACAGAAATTAAGGTTAGGTAAATAATATTTTAATAACAACGAAGTCTTTAATTCACTCGACGTTTGATATTGTTCATGGCAACTACTATTTTGTTGAAGTATTTAGATTGAGCATCCAAAGTTCTTTGAGTTTTTTTTAGTAAAATATTACGTTTAGTACTAAATATTACGCTTAAGATATTCAGAACTAAATTCCGAACAACTTTTGTTTTAAAAAGTTTTTTTTTAAAATACATATCAGAGATAGAAACTACAATTTTAAATTTTACATGGGATTTACGTATGAAGCGTCTCGAAACGGACCATATGGTATATGTAATGAGAATTATAAAGTCGGATATAACTTACGTATTAACAGAATATACGGGAATTTATAATAATTAAGTTGTTCTACTTGATATCATAAATGTAAAAGAAACGGATTCACTGCAAAATAATGCAAAGAAATGCCGAAAAATCAATTATTTATGAATTAATTACACCACCATTGCAGCCTATTGATGTTAGAAATAGTTAGCGGGATTGGAGTTTAATATAAACTAGTACCAGTGACGTAACATTCAATGGAATGGAATATTAGAATGCTGCTAATAGTATGTAATTTCAAAAAATACTATTATTACACAGAACCTTTTTTATTCAAAATAGAACGTGGATAACTGATTTCCTAGCTCATTTCAAGTATTCTGTAACGGTATATTTCTAGATTTTTCATGGCTATACATAAAAATTAAGAACGCGACTGCACTCAACAGCATTGTAAAGTAGACTAGTTTTATGGGCGTTTGTAAATTTTTAATTTTTTCGCTTGTTTTTAATTAAACAATCTCAAGCATTATTTACCTGACTTGAAATAGAAATTAAATCGTTGACTGATTCTCGAAATTGCGCTGTTTTCAAGTCGCATTTAGATGTAGAAGATCAGTATTTTCTACTAAAATTCAGGTATACGACAATCCTGAAAAAATGCTAACCGGATTAGCTAGGACGTTCATATACAGTCAAGTCCCATTATTTCAAAATCGTTTCCGCCATCGAAACTAATTTATTAGAAATGCCGCAAATGTCTTGTGAGACAAAACCAATCCCTCCTATGTTAGAAAATATATTCTGATGTCGTTTTGCCAAAGTTGCGCATATTTAAGTTCTCAGATTAATTTCCCAATTGGTTATCGCTCATTACTTGGTTTAAGAGTGTTGTTCACGCTAACACCGAACTGTCAGATTTCAGTACCTTTTGACTTCGTTACACCATGAACTTGTTCAAGTATTCAAATATTTTCCCCTCACTCGCTAATTATTAAATTGCGGTGGATTTGCTTTATAATCATTACTACAATCAGAAACGTATCACTGAGGTTCAAGCGGAAAGACTGCTAAACTCTCCTAGTATTGATAGTCGATAAGTAAACCCAATAAGACGTTTTTGATACATCTAGTATGTGCATTTTAATTCGCTCCGATCAGTTCAATACCTGAAGTCTACCAAGCCTTGTTGCTACCTTTTTTATGTCTCATTTCAACAAACATCTTGCTTTTCACTTTGAAGATTATGTTGCTTCAACGCCACAAAATTGAAGTCTCGAATTAGTTATAGAATCTGGCCGTGCTCTCTGAAAACATGGAAGCATTTGCCTCTATCTCGTTATCCAAACCTATAGTTAAGTTTGATACTAAATCTATCCCTTCAAAATTTAATACTAAGACCCTAGTCCGACCACCCGCTTCACTTCTGGTATCGAAATCTTCCATCTGTATTTGATGCAAAATTGATTCGAATAACCTCACCTCCTATTCTGAGTTTATAAACAAAACAGCGCTTTGGCTTTGTCAAACAAGCTCGTCTTTGCATGATTTGTCTCAGTAATCACTTGTTATTGGATTTTTCATCTAGTTATTCCTGTCGTGTATGTTCATTATAATTTGATATTTCCTTTGTCTCACCAATAATGCTTCGGGATTCTAAACCGTCAATTGCTTTATCTGTCGTTGCGGCTATTGAACCTTTGCCTCAAAATAGTCAACAATTTAACCTCTTTGCAACTACAAAAATCGCTCAAAACCATCACACATCGTTATTTCTCGAAAATGCGGAACGGCATTCGCCTTCAACTGTGCTTTTACCTACAACCCTTATTTGTTTGAAATGGTCACAATCGCAACCTATTATTGTTCGTACCGTCATTGATACTGCAAGTCATATATTTTTAATTTCAGAGCACCGCACTCAGCTTATGAACTGTCAGTGTTTTCGTCCTGATTGGTCAATTTTGTAATATTATAACATGCTTAACTTGGAAATACCCTTGACTTTTCGTTGTCTCGGGAAGCGGTCTAGGTTCGATGGACGTCTAAAAAAAATAAATTGTCTTGCACAATTTCTTTATTGAAACTATCACAGTTATATTTTTACAGGAGAAGCAAATAAGTCTTCCAGCAATACTGCCTGTTAGTAAACGAATAAATAAAAAGCATATACAGTAATAGGGCGCCACGATATCTTATTATATAAAAATACGAAGCTTAAACCGGAAGATATCAAAAACCCCTTTAGCCGTTCCAAAATGAAAATTAAAATAAGTCGTAAAAGCAAATGTAGGAAAAAATTAATGGCTCGTAAACATGTGTTATATTTTCAAACCGGATAAATTGAAAATATATATTTATCAATAAAATAAAAACTCCTGTTTTGCTAAATTGTTTCAAAACTTTGCAAGATAAATAAAATGTTTAAAATTTAAATTAGGTTAACTTGCTTCAAATTCCGCTTGAGTGAAGATCAATAAATTATCTAACAAAAGTGATAAGGAGCAAGATGTTGTATGATTAAGACAGTTACAAAGATAAAGAATTTTTAAACGTCTAATAAATGAATTAAATAAAAATCAAAAATATTAACTAGCATTAACTAAGATACAAACAAGATTCGCAAGGGTTAATTAAATGTTAGTTACTGCTAATCTTCGACTATTCAGAAAATCCTCTAAGGAGCTCTTCCTTCTTTAATTATTAACTTCTAGGCAATGGCAGTTATAAACAAGAAAAGGTAAATTCCTAACTTATCAATTCTTTGACTACTCGGCTGAATATATATTTCTTAATAGCTGATCTAACCAAAATTCCCTTGGGTGCTTCCTGCAATGGAAAAAAAATAAGAAAAATCTAGAACACAATTACCGCTTATTTGATGTGGGGTAGCCACCAACAACTTAACTGTCATAACAGAACTCCATGCGTTGGTAAGCCAGTACAATTTCTTCAGTCATAAAAAGGAAGTGGTAGCACCTAAAATAAGTTCAAACGTTAAATAAATCGGCAAAAAAGTGAAGTAAAAAGGGCTTACACGAGGATCTAATTGCTATAAACCAAAGAAATAGACTAAAACAAAGCACTTCGCCTTATTAAACTATAATTTTACTAGCAAGTGAAAGTTAAAACTACAAAACCACATCCTCAAACCTTGGTCTCTTACCTCTGGTCTGATAACCGAAAGAAAAGCGCGCGAGTTTAAAATAAATCGCACGCTCAATCCAATTAAATGAAATTTTTAAAGCCAAAGGCTTGAAATTACTTAATAAATTTAAACTGAGAACGCGACAAAAAAGATGTACCGCAAACTGAACGTGCTGCAGAACATTGCATTTAAACCAAGGGGTGATGGTACCTTTGTGGTACATACTTTATTAGACCAGAAAATGGATTCTAAAGAAGAAAAACCGTTGCCTTATGCGGGATTTGACTTTATCGGTCAACCATCCGATGCAGAAAGGGAGGGGCAGGATATACTGCTACGGCGGTTATTGCAAGTGAGAAATTCTATCTACTGTCCTTCTGTACAAGTCAAACCCATGCAGACCGTAGAAGAAGAAGAGGACGACAAGTTATCCCTTGACACTGATAGATTCATCGAGTAAATCCTTCAGTCTTCTCAGAGCAGTTTACCAGAGATGCACCTGGTAGAGAATTCTGAAGGTTTGCTTGAACATTTAGACGATCCACGAAGAGAAGTTTTGCCAAATTCACCGGTATTGTTCCAAGAAAAGGCGGGTGGGGACAGGGTAGAAGGTGCACGATCTTTCGCTGATATCATCCACACCAGAGGTGGATCTAGGAGGACCTCCAAGAGCATTTTCCTTCACCTGATGTAGCTGAAGAACAGGGCGAACAAGAACAAGAAGCAGTTTCGGCAGTTTGTGTTCCTCGGGGTCCATTCAACAGAACGAGTTCATACAAACATTATGCGAATGAGCTAAATTTTGAAGGTACCACATTCACGTTAAAGTGAACGGTATTTCTAAGTTTGAATCTCAAAATGAGGTTTCTATTAACATTTACGGTTTAGAGTTTATAATGTAAGGAGGTAAAGAAAATATGAAGCTATTGGACCTCCATATTTTTCTAATAATGAAAAACTAGCTCATGTAAATGTATTGTTGTTTCATGATACGGAGGCTAACAGTCATTACTGATGGATTAAAAACTTTTCACGATTATTGGCAAATCAAATAAAACTTAAAAAATAGCTTCTTATTTTTGTGATGGTTGTGTGCAGTATTTCTGTTTAAAGAGCAGTTATGGGGACATACTCGATTTGATTGCAATAACTTGTATACAAAACTTCCTACGGAGGATTCAAAAATTGACAAATTAGGGAGAACCGTGCCGGGTAACATTATTAAATTTGAAAATTATCAAAAGCAAATGAAGGAGTCTTTTGTAGTGTATGCTGATTTCGAGAGCATTTAAAACCGCTTCAAACAGTTAAGCCAGACCCTAACGATAAGTATAGAATGAAAAGGTGCGAGAATGAAGCATATTCATTTACATATTGTATAAAATGCTCTTTTGATGACAGTAAATCGAAATTTGAACTTTATCGTGGTCCAGATTGTGCCGTTGAATTTATGCACCGTCTCTAGCGGGATGTAATAAACATTTAAGGCACCCTAAGACTGCATAGTTTAACGCGAGAACAATAAAGAGATTTCGTTGGGGCAACTACTTGTTTTATTTATAAGAAAGCTTTTCAAAACGATGACAGTAAGGTGAAAGATTGTCATCCTACAGGTACGTGTCGAAAAGCGGCTCATTCAATATGCAACTTGAATTATAAATTACCCTCTTTCGTATCTGTATTGTTTCATAATTTAACAGGATATGATTCCTATCTATTTGTTAAAGACTTAGCATTAAATAATGAGAACATTGATGGGATCGCTCAAAGTAAAGAAAAATATATTACATATGGTAAACAGATAGTGGAGGATTAGACCACTGGCCAGTGTGGTAAAGTGCAAAAGGTACACCTACTTTTGCGTTTCTTGGAGTAACAATCGATTTCGAAGTTCTTCTTTAGATAAACTGAGTCAAACTTTGTTATATTCAATGTGTTGAACTTAAGAAACACTTTGTGAGCGAGCTAAAATTCCGATTGACAAAGCAAAAAGTGCATTTCCATGTTTTTATTTAGATACAGTCGAAAAATTAGAAGAACGTGCATTACGATCTCAAAATGAATTTTTTTATATAACAAGATGTAAAGGTATTTCGCTGCGTGAACATCAGCAAGCGAGTGATGTATGGAACTCATTTAAATTCAACACCTTAGGTGATTACTCAGATGTTTACTTGAAATATGATGTGTTACTATTAACTAATGTATTTTAAAATTTTAGGACGGTATTTTCGCAATTATTCCTTAGATCCAGCGCAATATTACTCATCTCCTGGATTAAGCTGAGATGCTATTCTGAAAGCCAAACTGTAGAGTTACAACTGTTGACGGATATAGATGTTACATTTCTTGAAAAATGGAATTCGTGGCGGTCTTAGCATGTATGTAGGAAGGAAGTCCGTTACCAATAATAAATTTCTTCCCAATTAAGATACCAGACAACCAGATTCGTTTATCATGTATTTGGACGCGACAAATCTTTGCGACCGCAGTATACGTCAACGCCTTTCCCATAGTGATTTGAGAGTGACTGATATTGATGATAAATCAGAATTCGGTTATGTTTTAGAAGTCGATTTAGAATACCATCAGATTTACATGATGCTCATATTGATCTAGCCTTTTGTGCAAAATCGATTATACCATCAAAAGCAAAGACGAAAAATAAAACTGATTCCCAATCTATACAACAAAGAAAGATATGTCATACATTATATAAATTTAAAATAATGTTTGTCGGAGGGATTACGATTGACAAAATTTCACAAAGTACTTTCATTTCGTCAATCTTCTTGCTTAAGGCCTTACGTGGACCTGAATACAAGATTTTGTAATAATGTAACTAACTCAAAAGCCTGACAAGGATTTTTTTAAATTAATGGTTAATAGCAAATTTGGCAAAACCATAGAAAACGTAGACAGTAGAGTAGATATTGAGTTAGTTAGCCACTGGGAAACAATTGAAAGAAAAATGAGTGCTGAAAGGTATATATCAAAACCAAGTTATAAAGATTTAGTAATATTTTCCGAAAATTTTACTACCAATGCAATGGATAAAGCTTTAGTAAAATATGATAAACATGTTTACGTTGGATTCGCTATTTTAGATTTATCAAAAACTGTGATATACGATTTTGATTGACAGTTTACAAAACGGTGTTATGGCAATGCGGTTTCTTTACTGTATATTATACTAAGAATTTTTAAGACAAAATTGAAAGACATCTCGATAACTTCGATACGTCTAATTTCAATCCTGGAAACATACATGATATTGAATGTAATGCGTCTATAATGGGGAAAATGAAAGAGGAATATGAAGGCGTTCTGATAATGTATTTCTACGACATCGGAGCGAAGGCATATTGTATAAATGTAAACGATGGTTGAGATAAGAAAGCTAAGGGAGTCCAGCTAAGTGTTATTGATAATGACTTAGACCCATTAAACTATATCAGCACAGCAGATATTGATAGTGTAGTGATTTATCGACCTACGTACTTCTTCAAATCATACTTACACAAAATGTACACAGAATTGCGAAAAAAATAGCTCTTACATCCAAAGACGTCAAACGATACATTATTCCTGGTAGTAACAGAACTTTTGCTTGGTGTCATGTAGACTTACAAAATACGGATGAGGTAAAACGAACCAAAAATGTAGATATGCTTGTAGAAATAATGCAAACAATAGTTTAAGGAACATGCTAATAGCGTTCGTTATATGTTTACATAGACTTCTCATGTTTACTACAGTTTTATTGTTTTTCCACTATTACGGAATGCATTTGATTTATTGTACACTTGTATTACTTTCATGTATTGTAATATTGCGTAGTATGCTATTGTAGTATTATATACAATGTATTATTGTTTATATGGGAATGCACATTTTGATTAGTGAATAAAATTAAAATGTAAATAAGATGTTGTTTATTTTTCTTAGTATAAATACAAGTTCTATTATGTTACTACACTACTGTCAAATATGCAACTGTTGTTGGAAGCAGGCAAGCCTAACCATTTCACATAAAGTAGATTTGGATTCTTTCTTCTCAGTACACGTTCCACTAGGTAAATATCGAGATATTTCACTTTTTGTAGTTCATGTTCGTAAAATCCACCGCGAATGATTGCTTTTCTGCATCCTGTAGAATATATGTTGAAGGGTTTATTAGCTTAACTTTGTAAACTTGAAAACTTTCCATACTCCAATTAGGAGTGTAACCCTTAAAAAATTTCCCGCGATATTTGGATATTCTAACAAAATCTCCGACTGTAAATTTTGGAAGCTAAAGATCTCGGGTTTAACATAATTATAATCATTCTTTAAGATTTTTTGCTCATTTTTAATGTTCACATCTGTCGGTTTATAACTAGTTTTTCTATGAGGTGTTATATAGTTTAATGATTTTTGGCAACCACTCTGACCATTTATAGAAACTTTGTAAACTGAATTCTTTAAACATTATACCTTTCAGCGTTCAATTGATCCTTTCCACTCTACTACTTTTCATATTAGAAAAGGTACTGTAATGGTTTATATTAAATTCCTTCATTAATGCCTTGAAATGAGTATTATAAAATTCTTTCCCCATGTCCGTCGGTAGGTTACGTGCAATGCTCTTTGGAATGGAAAATATTTTCTTTATAGCTAAGGTAACATTCTTCCCCGTCTTTTGTTTAATTGGTTGTTCCCAAACATGTTTTGTAAACACATCTATAACAACCAAAATATACTGATAACCTCAATTATCTTTTGAACAGAGATTCATTTCGAGTAAATCCACTTGATATAGATCGTTTAATTCCTTTACAATGACACGTCTCCATTTAAAAGTTCTACGAACAAGTTTATGGACGTCTTCTACAATTACTTTTTTTACCCTAATACGACTTTAATGCACTTTTGGTTGCTTCAAATAAGAATACACGATTTTTACATTTCTTTGGGTAGTCTTTACATTTAAAATGTCTCCTTCTTTCAAATGTACTCCTATCAACTTTGGTGGTGTATACTCATTATTTGTATATAACTTGTATGGAAGAAAATTACTTTTAAAACTTCTTTGAATGGAAATTGATTTGTATTTAGTTTGTCACTATTCAATATATTAGAGTTTACATCTTTATCATAACCAGATGCAAAGAATGAAATATGACTTCGTAGTGCAATTCAGGTATATATTTAACTAGATTTATTGGCAGCTCTTTAGAGTAGTATCTATGTAGATGACGATCGAATTTATCTACAGTCATTATTTCATTACTATTGCACAACTACTATCTAGTGATAAGTTTATTTTATAATTTTTGCTGCTCTTAATTCGGCAGTTATGTAAATTATTTCACTGGTATGTCCAAGACGTCTAAACGATTTTGAACTTAACAATGTTTGTAACCTATCAACCAATTTATGAGGATCCCTTCAAGGAAAGAATTCTCAGCGTTTGTTGTTTAAGTTTAATAACTGCAAACCTGCTCCTTTCTTCGAAGTTGCGGGTTTTCGGATTTGCGTAGCATTAGGAGTTGATGTCATTGTTTGAGGAGAGGATATCATTTGAGTTGACGTAGTGATTCGGAAGGTGGTAGAATGGGTGTTAAATGTGAAATTGGTTTCTCTTCTAACGCTTGATAATGTTTGAATACTTTTTACATATTCCAATAATCCTACCAGTGGCACTGTATCCTTGACGTATAGCATTAATACGAATGAGTATGTCTTGATAAGCATATTCGTCTTTCATGGTAAAACTTTTTTTGGTTCTCGTTTGAAAACCAACTCTTACAAACCCGGAGTTCCCCTATATTTGAATGCTCCCTAAGTCGGTGCAGTTATAACCAAGTCCTCTTTTGTGAAGGTTAATTCTGAACCTCCTACTTCAAATGTATTTGTTGTTGCATTATAACGAGTATCATAATAATGATCGTAATCTCTTTACGTATCTTTAAACGTACCCTCGACGTACTTTTCGGTAAACCTTCAAATTGATCTATATACGCTTCAAAAATCAGGATTTGTGCCCTCTTGTTCAAGATTTTCTCGTATATCTTCCAAAGTAATGTCATTTTTAGAATGAACTATTCCTTTCTCTACATATGTAATTCTTTTGTTATTCAAATTTGATGAATTGTCGCTAATATTAAACATACGTAACGGTTTTTTTCTTCCTTGATTTCCCTTTTAAGTGTAGACATTAGATCTTTGAGCGGTTGAGAGATGGGTTTTAAAGAATGATGTGCTTCTAATTCCAATTGTGAAATATCTGCTTTTAAGCTTTCATTTTACGTTTCACGCATTCTCTAGCTTTAATTAAGTCCTTCACTAATCGCGCATCCATAATGACTACTTCAATAGACGTATTCAAATATTAATATAGCATCGAGACACCTTCGGTAACGCCCTAAAGTCATATCTTTGTCTTTATCTATTACTACAAAACCATATTTATCCTCCTCAGCAATATAAATGTATTTCCTTAAAATTTTCAAAATTAATACCGCCTATCATATGATCGTCATAAATATGTCTCAAATTTGTGTTATTCTGCCTAAAAATTACAATCAAGTTCGCATTATCCCATATTAGTTGTTTAGGAATGGATGGTAAGAACAGCCTATATTCTTACGTCTGCCGAAACAGAAATAATCCCTAATAACGTCCTGATTTTCTCTTACATCATCAAAGCTATAGATGGAATTGCTTTTTACATTTCTGGGTTGCACTAGTGTAGTACCATCTTCATATTGAGAATACTTGATTCCCTCTATCGACTTGTATAACTCGTAAAGATATTTTGGGTGGTGAATTGATTTTGAATATATATAAACATTATATATAACTTCAACAATAAAAAGTTGTTTGTCTCATAATTCCACTGACAGTGTAAAACTTTAAAATCCCGGTTGGTTCCCTAACACCGATAGCAAGATGGTAGATACTTCAGGAAATTTCAATATATTAAATATATATTAAATATATGAGGGGTATAGAAGCAAAATCCGCCAAGTCACATTTTTGTGAAATCTGAGTTAGGTACGGGAATTTGTTCTTTATAAGTACATTCATATGATCGAAAATAATTTAGGGGCAAATTC
>JAHWXV010405531.1:0-16655 GCA_024586415.1 Phrixothrix hirtus | reverse complement strand
AAATTGTACATAATGAAGTTTTTGAATTTCATTTCAAACATCCCTTTTAGTGCGAAATTCAAGGTGTTCAAATACTTTATTGACCCACTGTATGTATGTACATTTATATGTATGCTATTTATACTTACGCTGACAAAAATTTTATTTTTTTAATTATTGATTGATTAAATTAGAACATATTAATCCCTAGTAGTGTTTATTAATTAAAGTTTTTATTTTGAAAAGTTTGTATTTATAGGTATTACTCAATTTATTTTATTCATTCAACCATCTAAAATGTGACTTCTCTAATTCTTTATATTATTTTAACAGTCGTATTCCAAGCATAAAGGCAAAATTGAAATCAGTGATAAATATAATGCGCAAATCAATAATAACCTCACCAGAATAAAAGCAAATAATAGGTTAAGCTAAATTAAATTTGTATTTCTCTAGTAATACGTATTATATTACATTCGTAGAATATTCGACATTCCAGTTGTATTTACAATTAACTAGTTCTATTTTAAATTTGTAGGATTTAAGCTGTAACCCTGTGGAATCAAGGACTGCTTGAATGCGTACACCGCAATTGTCGTGTAACGGCATAATCTTCAGATGATTATTGTTTGGTAGTTTGCGCTATATAGTCTTTTTAACTTCTAATTGTTGATGGTGGGGACCTCTTATTAACAAATTGCATTGATTCTTATTTTGTAGGCGGGTCCAAGTGATACGCCAACGCACCATCGCCAGTTATAATTTTTGAGAAAATGTCTTCATCATCAGCTAGAGCGGCCAAATTTTCTGCTAAAATTTCTCGCCTTCACAACTTTTGTTCATGAGCAAATAATTTTTGGATCCAACGTGCTGATATTCTACGCCTTCCAAAATCATTGTGACAAATTATTAAAGTAGTTGCTACCGATAACCCTACTTCATTGGCTACCTGAGGAACCTTCAATCTGTAATCTGTGAATACTGATTCCTAAACTTCTTTAATAGTTTCCTTCGCTCTTGTCTCCACGGATATTCTGCACTTTATAACATCGTATATTGATTCCTGACCCCATCGAAATGGTTTACATCAAAATTTTAATGTATAATATGTTGGTAAATTATCTCCGTATACAGCCGCCACCCTTTTAAGAATTTGCTTCCGTCCATTTCCCTCGTTAGTTACGAACCTAGTTGTACTTCCATGTTCAAGTCTAAATCACTTACTTTCGTGCACTTAAACCTTCACAAAGATTATGGAACTGGGTTATTATCAATCACCTTGGCAAGTACAGTGACAGATCTTGGCTGCTTATGATAATAAAAATTTGCGAGTGTCGTGTTTTTTGCTGAATAATTAGATTGTATAAAGATCTCCCTTTATATTGTACGGTGTGCATAAGATACCTTAAAAATTTTCTTTTGAAGTCAAATGTTTGACGACATTTGAATGTATGAAAGATATTTTTTTTTAATTTTTCAGTTTCCACAAGATGTCGAATTTTTTAACAAAATAGTTGCGCTACCTTTCAGTACTCTAAATGTAGTTGACAAGCTGTTAATGTGTTTATGAATAGTTTATGATCTCGGTATTTAATAGCTAAATATTACTTTCACTTTAAGGAGTACTGCTTCCGCATAAACGAGAGATTGAGGCTTTAAAAAGATTCACAATATTATTACATGCAGTTTATGTATGAACCTGCCAAGTTTCTTCTAAAATTTAATTTTGGGGTTCACGCTGATTCTTTATTAGTTAGATCTATTTTATATACTATATTGTTGCTTTGCCAAAACTTTTTCTGTTTTTTGTTTCACCAAGATTTTGCTTGTCAAATCGATGTCATTCCAAAACCTCTCTCAATATCACAATTTTTAGATTATTTTCAGCAGGAAATCGATGAAATGTTTTCTTTAATTTCAATATAGATAATAGAATGGATTATAAAATATATAGATAAAACAGCAATTGTATACTCTGCCAACTCACGCCACATATGTAGTGATAAATAAAAAATAGTGAGGAATAAATATGGGTGAAATACTTATGACAATTGCAAATACTTCTTATGAAGATTTAAATATAAGTTATACCTTATTTTAATTTTAATTCTGAAAAATGCTTAAAAACTCTCTAAAACATGATTTCTGGCAGTACCTTATAGCTGTTACTTTGAGGCGTTTGGATTGTTAGCATCTTCTATCTTCTCGCTATTCAATTTATTTTTATTCTATAAGTGGCGTGTAACTAATCAAATATCGCTTTTAAATGACAGCTATTATGTAAGTAGACTCATCATCAAAAGAGAATGAGTAGCCCATATTATACAATTTTACATCAAAGGGTTTTATCTTCTAACATAATTACTTAATTAATAAAAATTAATTTTCCGTTACTTTTGTATGCATCACACAAAAATAAAATTATAAAATAAACAAAGCCTAATATGAATTTAAGCGGCTTCTTAATTATTCGTTTGTACAGTTCCCGTGTAATAGCGCAAAACAAGGTGAATAAGAATTGCGGTTTTAAAGCACAGGAAAATTTTGCGAATTTAATTATAAACCCTTGCAATGAAACTCATTTAGATTATGTGGTAAAGGTAGAACTACTGTTCTGTAAACTGTGCAAAAACTTGTTACAACTTATTTAAATTTTATTTTCTAAAATCATTTCTATAACATTTGCAAAATAAAAACTAATTATTTTTTCGAAAACATGTATGTAGTAGTAATCTCTGTTTAGTTTAGAACCTATTTTCGCATTATGTTTCAATACAAATTATGATTTTATTTTAATTGAAAATTTATCAAATTGAAAGCATAAACTTAACTAAAATTATAATTTTAATCAGTTTATTAAACAAACATAGCTTGGCAGGGTAATTAAATTGTGCACTACCCTTTTATCGCATAAGGATTTCACTGCTTTGTTGCTTTTATAAATTGCAATCTCCGTTCGACATCTTTAGAAACCGCGCCGAGGTTGTTTTGACATATAAGAACTATGATTTTGGACTTTCTTAATTAGATTCTAATTTTCATATTGAATCAGAGTTATTATTAAATGCATTTTTAATAAAGCCTAGGCCTTTTTTTAAATTTATTGTTTAATTAATATATGTTTTTGCAGGTGAGTCAGCTCAATCTTTGAAAATTCAACTGTTTGGTAAGAAATTTGAATTAGTTAAATATTGTAGTGGCCTTATTTTGTATTTCTGTTAAGCGTTTATTGCATATGAGATTTAATTGTACATGAGTTGTTTATAAAATTAGTAACGGCGTGAATACCATTTTAAATACTGTTTAAGATTAGATTGTACAGAGAGTGCCTTCCTAACTTTCTGGTATATGAATATTAACATTGGAAAATTCTGATAGGGTGAACTATTCTTATTGAGATATATGATTAGTTACAAACAAAAAAGATTGGCTAAATTAATTTACATTTATTATTAAATTTTATTATATTGTAGCAGGTTTTAGTTTTAGGACTTCATATTTCAGTAAAAAAAAGTACGATTTACTTAATTCTATTGACATGTGCTGTGATATAAGTTACTATTTCATAAATTTATCAAAATAATTTTGATAGCTATTTAACAAAGTAGCTGAACATTATTTTAAATTTCAATTGTTTCATCCAATTTTGACCGTTACATAATTTCCCAATGTTAATTCCCTAGATTTGGTAATAAGGGAGACACACTGTGTAAAATTTTATTAAGTCTTTGGGTAGCAATTCTTCACGAATTTCTTATATTACGATTTATTCATTTACAACACTAAGAAAATTTTGAACAACTGTCTTTGGGCACCTCCCTTCTATTTTATATTAATATAACTAATGCTGAAACCACTATTTATGAAGTAAATGAAGTTTTAGAATTATTATGATGACAAACATTTTTAATTTGGTTTTTGTTCAAGTTGAAATTGAAAAGCCTTAATAAAATTGTATACTATATATTTTGACCAAAACTAGTTTTTTATTTACAAAAGACATATATTATAAAACAAACCCTTACATTGTTTGATTATTCCATTTTTCTTATAATAATGAAAACATGTATTATAAATAACATTCACATTTTCTAAACTTCTACCAACTTTATTTATAATTTATTTTCAATATTCGAACCCTTTTGATTTTATAGTTATTATACACATATTATAAAGTTAATTTTCACAACATTAGAAATGATGAGTACACAAAAGTGTTGGTTATTTCACAATCTCACAACTTAATTGTTATCCTTTGCAACATATTTTTCTCCCGTATCTATATACCGCTGTATACGAATTTTCCAATATCTGAAACAATGCTGCAAGGCATGATACTTCAGCCTCTTCAGCAACGCTGCCGTCTTCTACTCTATCTCGTGGACAGTTTGAAAATAGGTTCCCTTTAATTCAAAGACATAAAATTCGCATGGAACTAAATCCGACGAGTCGGACGGATTCCCTACTGCGACACTTTTATAGACCAGGTATTGCTCCACAAATACCAAATTGTAATGCATGCATGATTCGTCAACACTTAGTACCTCAGCTTTAGCACTCATTCTCTCAGATTTCTTCAATTTCACAAAAAATTTGGGTTAGTGTACTGATTTATTTTGGTGTACCTGCCTTTTTATTTAATAATCAGATATTGAATACCAGAAACATAGTATCTCAACCTGTATTATATAATTCTAAAATCTTTGAGGCCATTCACCATGGATGAGCTAGATGCACCTGTAGGTATACTACATATGGGGATACCCAGGTTCATTATTTAATAGCTACAACTAATATATGAATGCCTGATTTACGCAATTCGTCCGTAAACTGATATTTATGTTTTTACTGTTATATTAAGCTGATATAACTTTGGGTTCTATTTGAAGATAAGCACTACGCAGTGTAACGTTCTAATTTTAACAATATGTACATAAACTACGAACGATGGAGATGCGTAGGCTTCAACATTCTTGGTATATCGCTCAGCATAGTCGTATTCTAATTAAGGTTGTTTTTCAAACAACATGGAAGTCAAACGGATAGTATGTAATATTTATTACTAATGAACAGGAACTAATTAAATTTCTTGTCTGTACAAGTAAATTAGGCACAACCCAAACATCAGCATCTCATCCAATTAGAAGTTTACTAAATTGCGTTAAAAAAAGGAGATGTAGTTTCTAGGAAGTAGTATTAGAAAAATTACCTTTTTTTTTAATGTTTATGTATCAATAACGCGATTATCTATGATATACTGATTTGAGTAAAATATGCAACACCTCGTATTTATGAAGTAATTTTATTCAAATTTTCATAGAAATTGTAGTCTAGTATTAAAAGAAAGCGATTAAAATTTGAACAGAATGTTACAGCGATATCATTATTTTTCATGCATGTTTATTCTATATCAAATAACAAAACAATAATAAATGAACAACTTTTATCAGCTTTCCTGTTACAATCGCATTAATCGTATCCCCAACAATGCGTAGAGTTCGACAACCTGCAAATTATCATCAACTAGGTGCGTTTGAACGAGGCCGACTCATTGGTATGTGGGAGGCCATATTTTCTGTTTGCGAAATTGCCAACCGTGCGTACGCAACCGTTTAAGATGTTGCTCGAGGTGGTTTGAAAAAGGACTTTGTGAGCATTGCCATAGATGTGGACGTCCTAGGAGGACTACTCCTCGTGAAAGACGTCATTTAGGAACTTTAGCGTTAAGAGACAGGTTTTCCACTATACGTGTAGTAAGGAATCATTGGATGAAAACTTTAGAACTAAGGTGCTCCATGGCATCCGTATATCGCTGAATGTGATCTTTAGTGCTTTATGGATCCCTTTTACTTTACATTATCGCTCCCGCAGACTAAGATGGTATAATGCAAGAGTGCATTGGGTGCAGGAATGGCATAAGGTAGTCTCAGTGACGAGTCTTGTTTTTGTTTCTGGACCCATGAAAGGCAAACAAAAATGGTAAAGATTTGGAACTTACTTTTGAACGTTACACTGCCCTTACGCAAGGAGTGATAGTTTGAGCTACAATATGCTATAGCAATCGATCAACACCTCCTTTCGTTGAGAAAATTTAAAAGCTGCCAGTTACATAAAAAATGTGTTGAAGCCCATCGTAGTGGCATATATTTGGGTTTGACTAATCCACTATTCCAACAAGACAATGCTCGCTCACATATGACAAGGGTTGCAACACACAATCTGTAAGAAGCTAATGTGGTAGTAATGTGATGGCTTGAGATTTCACCTGATCTATCTCCGATTGATTGTATATTGGATATGATCATAACCAACTGAGTAATTCACTCCATTCGCCGAATAATTTAAATTATCTTGAACATCGCATGAAAGAGGCATGGGAAAACTCACTAACCGATTGATCCTTTGATTTAAAGCACATCTCAGTGAGTAAATAAGTGCATAATTAATCGAGGCGGAGGAACTTATTATTAAATAAATTTTAATTTTTACCGTTTCTTGTTCAAAATTTAATCACTTTCCTTTCATAATGTAATGCAACTTTTGTAAAGGTTTCAATAAAATCAATCAGAGAATTGCAGAAATCTGTATTATAGATGTACGCATTTACCATTCGTGAAATGTTTGCTTGTGTTATTCTTAGTCAATGGAATTACGTATTTCAATATATAAATTTCTTGAGAAGTACCTTCAATTATAATACTTGGTCAGTTCATTAAGCTTCCTGCAAATCAATGAATTTTATTATCCTATTTAATTATGTTAAGCATTACTGAACCAAGGAAAGTTGTTTCTTGTGCGCTAGCCGAGATGAAGCCTTATTTGATCTGCGATATTTATTTCCCTATATACAATATAACTTGCGACCGCCTAAATTTCCAATTGAGGTGAATTATGACGTTTTGATGGTTACTTTAAACACAGCTATAAAAATAGATTCACGAATGATCGTAGCCTATTCTAATTGGAATTTTAAACGAACACACTTTATGTAAGTATTTACTACGTTAACTTTCATTCAAATGCATCACTTAAAGCATTGAGTAAATGCTTGACGAGAGAAGCAACAATATATTTTCAATTATTCACTACAGACAATAGATATATAGAGTACCGCATATCTTTAATCTTTGAGTTTGCTGAACCCGGATATTTGCATTTAGTATTAAAATGCATAGCGGTTAGAGAAAATTTTGATTACCAAAAATAGCAATTTTTATGCCGTAAATTACACTAAAAGGGTCGTAGTGGTATAAGAACGATCTTAGCTACGTACGAGTACAATTTAATATATTTAACGAGGTACAAATAATTACAAGGTGTATCAAAGCTTTCTAAATATTTGTAAATAGCATGCGACAGACACAACTAAACTTGCATTTTTTTATTGTCAAAAACGAAAATACAAACTTGGGAGATCTATTGATAAAAATAACATTATCTAAATGTTTCTCATTACGTTGGCAACACTCTTCAAACCGCTGACTTACATTAGTGAATATCCTTCGAAGTACATCTGGTATATGTAATAAATTTTCTCCTGAATTTTAACTCTTAAGTTTGCGATGGTCACTGGATAATTATCGTATACTTTCCCTTTAAGGTATCTAAATAGAAACTAGTCTAGTATCGATAAGTCGATCCTTGAGAGTAACTTGTTAGGAAACAATCCCTGATGCGCGGTAGTCAAGGCATTAAACATGTCATAAGTTGCTCTATCTTGTTGGAATCACGAGTTGTCAGTGTAATCTGGCCGTTGGCTCAACTCTAATACGAAATAGTGATTCATAATTGCGATATACCTTATATACCCGAATTTTTTCTAACTGATTGCCCAAAAAGTTCTACACTTTCGTTATCCCTAGAGGACGGAGGACACCCTCTATATCCGATATATCTGCGATACTCTATATATATACTTGCCCTGCTATTCATCCAATTACTGCGCCGTTATACGAATAAAATTCTTTGTAGTTAAATTTATGCGACTACCTAGAGCTTGATATTTTTAGTGTAAAGTGAACAATACCTATAAAGTTCCTTTTTACAACAAATATACCGCGTTGCTGCTGAATCCAAAACGCATTGATTTACTATTTGTATACTTTCAGTACTTGCAATTTATGAAACTAGTTATATCAATAGTAGAACTTTAAAATAGAAGTATACACACTTTATTGCAGAACAAGTTAATATTATTTAAACATAATGCACTGAACGGAAGTCGCCCGTTCTTTAAGAAGAGAAGCCCATAGCTTCAAATGGTATGCATAAGAAAATGATTGTAAATGATATAATTGATGAAAGTGTATAGACATGAAGCTACATGTTGGTGGAAATTGAATTCCAAAATGTTGTCCTAAATAATTGATTACAGAAATTACTTTCTAAATTTCGATAATAATATTAAAAGGATTAATAAAGGGTGTGACATACCAGACCGTTAGATAGAAATGGTTTAAAGTAACAACAATATAGGCTAATATTTGTAACCAAAATTTTCATCCTTCAAAAACTTTTATTTACAGAGTTTTAATTATATATTTCATTTCTCAAGCAATTGCTAATGAAGCAATGTCTTTGGGACAATGTGATTGTGTTATGTCTTAGGAATAAATAAAGTATCCCCAGTTGCTAGCTTATTATGCATTGTACAATATTAAGTATCTCATTTCGCTTATTTGTGGTTCTTCTTTTTCTAGCGTTTACTATTTTTGATTATGTCCTGCGTCAATAAATGTTGTATTATGAATAGTATGAATGGACTGATACCACGATAGAGGAAGACTGAGTGTATGTAGGTATGCACGACGGTATTGGTAAATAGACGGCATTGGAAATTTCTCATTAGTAAGACTAAAAGCACTTACCATAATAATGAGTATATTGTTTAATAAATACTTCCTCCAATTTTGCATATGCAACGTTTAGCTGTTTTCTCCTAGAGTATTTTTAGAGGAAACCTCAACAAAAATCTCAAGTTTGATAGAATTGAATAGTGAAGGGTGACTAAGTGCCCATTTTTGAAAGGATGGTCTGATGAAGACTTCTATGTGGATATGAAAAATACATTGATGAATCATTGTTTTTTCTGTCACAACATAAAATTAGCATATGGTAAGAGGACAAGAACACGCGCTATAGATGAACAAAGTGATGGAAAACCCATTTTTGCATTCACTACAAAAATGTCGATACCATGTATAGGTTGGGCCTAAACGTATAGGTGAAGCTTTAAATATTCCCTATCAACGTGTATTATATCATCTATCACAGTTTGTGATTAAGAAAATTGTCTGTCAAGTAGATCCCTAGATGCACTAATTCTGATTAAAAGTCACCCAGAATAACATCTCCTAAGACACCTTATAGTCGTTTTGAAAAATGTCCCTCTAAATATTTTTAGTCATAATAAACAAAACACAGATTCATCATTACAAGTACAAACAAACGAACAATTGAAGCAACGGAACCATGTTAGTACCTCCAGTCTAAAGACTGGTAGGAACTACAATCGAGTCCAGTTTTTGAATAACGACGGAGAAATTATGTCGGGTGACTCATAACAAAATAACACTGTGACGGGAGCATATTATTCTACATCAATTGTGGATAAATGACATCGTAAGGTTTCCAAAGGTGGGATTTTCTTGCAAGTGCTTCACAAGTCCTTAATTGTGTTGCTGAAAAATGATGTGGATGGCTTACAAATGACTAACTTCACCGCCCTATTTGCCAGATTTCTCCCCATCAGACTAATATCTATTTTTAAAATGGAAACAAAATCAGGAAGGAAAGTTGTCATCGAATGAAGCAGCTAAAATTAATATAGGAGCGGGTTGTAGATAAAAAAAAGACGCTAAAGCACTTTATTAGCGTTATATAATGTTAAAAGATTATTACGTTGATTGAATAAATTTTTTTTTAAAAGCGCTAACATTTTATATACTGGACTAAAGGTTTGTTGATGCTTGCTCAGATAAATTTGTACTATGTTTTATTTTTGCACTAACTGAATGAAAACGCCACTAAAACAATTGCGACGAACTTAAAGGTTTCTAAAAATAACCGTATCATCAAAAGATTAATGGTTAGTGGTAGATAAAACACATATTCTAGAGCTCTTGGTGTTATTTCTAGGATAATAACAAAACAAATGTTATTTGATTCTATAGAACAAACAATTAAATTTACAAGGTCCGATAGATTTAATAAACAAGCGAAGCCGCAAGGCACAGCTGGTGTACAGTACATTAAGTTTAAAATTTATGACTATTTTTCACTTTGCCATAAAATAGTTGTACGTACCTTTAATGAGTTAGTGTTATTATCCATTGCTATATGTAAAACAAAGCACTGCAATATAATCCATATTTATAAAGGAATGCAGTATTAAACTAAAATGATGTTTCTTTAAAGCCAAATTTATCTATGAAGTTGATATGAAAACGGGCCTGTTTAAAAGATCAAACAATAAACATGTTTTAAAACGTACTAATATCAATTTATATATATGTAGGTATTAATACTTAAATTCGTCAAATACATAAATGAAATCGATTTTCTGACTTTTAATGCTAGCAGCTTCTTGATATCTAAAGACGGATATACCGCCGTTTCTCGGCAGAGAGAAGAATAGTTATAAATTGCCAACTTTATCGAGGCCCAATAATTTGTAACAGAAAGATATCTAAACATATCGTTACACTACAAAAGCTGGAGTTGGCGAACGAAGTGGTTTGTTTTAAATGGTATTCAGTAAATAATAGCATATGCTTGATAAATAATTTAAATTAAACTGGTGCTAATTTATTAAATAGCAAAGGGCCCATTTTCAATAAATTTGACTTGCAGAAAATCACTGTTAGTTCAAGGTTATAGCAAATTCGTGATGTCTTGACACGTATATTTGCTAAGTACGGTTGTTTTAATCCGCAGTAATTGTTGAATGTTTAGGTCGCAGCTCATTGGCGTACATGCATACATTTTTAGTAATAACTGCAAATTCCTTGTGTTATTAAAATAATGGAATATTGTATTAGATAATGAATCAATGAGTATTTAATGTAGTCTTATTCGTAGCACTAATAAATACCTTTACTTAACTTGGAATTTTATGTACATAATATGAATACTTAAATCGCGACGGCTGTATTTAGTAAAAGAATATAATTCACTGTGAATGTATTGATTTCTAAACAAAGATATCGTCGTTCGGAAAAAACAAAGTACTCGTAATAATAGCAGTTTAAATGAATAATCCATTTGACGCACTGTACCAAATATTCATTGCTTCCCTTAACAGTTGGTTTAGCTACATGATTATTTTTACACTAATTAAATTTTAAATAAGGTACACTCGTGTTACTTTCCTAAAGTGTACTCGTTATTTGTAAATAAAACCTATACTTTAGTAACACATTATGGTACGCCTACGATTTCTTTAAATTCCTATGGATAAAAACGCATTAACAAAAATTTATGTAAGGTATTTGTACATTACCTCACAGGTATACTGGCCAAGTAATCGCGAAGGTAATTAAGTGTCGGCTAAATTTTACTGGAGATTGAAAAAGAGGTCATATAGGAGGAAAAATACGATTAGTAAGTCTATCATGTGCTATTATGAAACAATTTTATTCCCCTTTTAATAGTATTAAGATGCACATACCTTTGTATGATATATAGACGTGTCTTGTATCAAAAACACTGTAGTTTCTATAAAGTGTATTTTAGTGATGCTGGTTGGTGTAAATTGGATCAATATTTACTACTTCTTTATAAAATAAGCAATTTATGAAAATAGAAGATTAATTCAAAGTGAAGTACTAACGTACGTGCTTTTATTCAATTCCAAGTAGGATGTACTGTAGAAATCAGATATTTTAAATTCCTTCTAATGAATTATATGAACTTTAAGAAGCCAAAGCTTGTTTAGCTTGATATTTTAGTCCTTTTGGTCGAGGTGTTTTATTTATTTAGTTTCAAAAGTCAAACTGAGAACACAGTGAACCAGAGCATTGTCTTTTTAAAGGGCCACTTTGAAACACGACTGTCATAAGTACCTGCCGCATTATAAAATCGAACAATACTACAGCAACGTATATGTTCTTATGTAATTAAAATGTCTATATGCTTCCTTTAATCAATTCTAACAACGAACGAGTAATAAAGTTTATTCATATATTTGTTTTACTTTTACAATTAATACTAAATATCTTTATCTCTAACGGCACTACGAGGTGCACTATTTATATTGTGAGCCTTGGTAACACTGGGTGTGTAAGACACCATTTAACATTTGCAATAGAAAGGTTTGACATTTTTGAACGCAATCTTATTCAGATCATTATGACATTTGAGCGTTATTAGTGGTGTATATAGTGACTTGAAAATCGTGCCTCAACCTAAAAATGGAATTAATGCGTGAACACTTTCGTGCAATGATTTATTACGGCTTTCGATTAGGATTATCTAGACAAGAGTGCATCCATCAACTTACTTCCACCTCCACATTTTTAGTTAACTCTATCATTGTCTCATAGGTGATAGATTGTTTGTTAGGCAGTACTGCATAAAAGCAGCCGAGTACGTTCAACTAATATGGTATAAACCGGATGAAGCAATGGCGTAAATGATTTGAACGTCCTGTCCGTATAGCAGCGTTCTGTTTCACTAAGTATCTGGAACAATATAATATTGTGTTAGAAAAATACAAGAAGATGAGTGACGTTTGTGAACACTTACTCGTAATCAAAGTTGTCTTCTAAATATCGAAATGCGATTTTGAATCGGTCGATTTTCTGGCAGTAGAAACAATTCTTGATTGCCGCCAAGAAGCAAATAGTAATTAAATTTGTCTGGAAAAACAATTTCCTATATTGTTGCCGGAAAAGGTGGTGTGTTCCGTTTGCGCCTAATAATTTTACTCAGAGCACTATGACTGGACATAGCTGCCACAACAATTCAATAGTATCGTACCTTACCTAGTGACAACAAAGCTTTATTATAGGGGGGGGGGGATTTTTTACAAATGTATTACAAAATATGTTTATTTATTTATTTATTAACACTTTACAGAATACCACGAATTGTATCAATTATTGAAAACCATTAACTTTTAGGTATTTTAGCTAAATAATACCACTGCATATGACAAAAACATGACTGGAAAGTAATTACGCCTTGTGCCGCTGGAGTAATATTAGGTGGGCAAATATTAATTATTTAATTTGGTTATTCCATTGTTTCGGCAGATGTTTCTTAGCAATACATCGGCTGCAGCAGATTTAGCCTTTGCAGTTGCAATCTCGTGGTTGTGGTCACATATTCCTTTAATAACTTCATTCCCTCTCACGTGAATTCCTTCTTTACAGGAGTTCCTCTTTTGACATCTCCAGAAGACGGCAGAAGGAATTTTTGCACTTGATCTATTAAAACTTCTAAATATAACCTCCTCTCAGAACTTAGGCTTTTCTCATTTACTTTGAAGACAATGCCATTGTTTACAAAAATATGTTAACATTGAATAACGACAATGGCGATTCTATAATGATTTAAATCAAAACGTATAATTTTGAAAGCAAAACTGTTATTTCTAAATATACTTTGAACATTTATAGGGATTTCCAGCTTCACCCACTTATTAGAAGCATAAGACAAGTAATTAAGCACAGATCTGTGGTGCATTCTCTAGTTAAATTTTACTTAAATAATGAATTAGTGTAATGGAAAATTCCAAAAATTATATTATTACCAGTATTTCCCGTTATTAATAGATATTTAATAGGAACAAATAATTTTATATTTAAATATAATGAAAAATCCTAAAGAGTACAATCGATGCACGCATGTTTTCAGGAAATAACTGTTTCAAATTCCAATTTTGTACATTGACGGCGCCTCCTTGTTTCCATAGAAACAATACTATACCAGGTGATTGTGATTGTTTTGTTAGGTAAGCAATGAAAAAACTGAAATTATGTTAGCAGCCGTACTATTTCGAAGTTCTAAATATAAAATTAGTGACAACTAAATCAGTGCCGTTTTTTGTATAATAAGAAATTGAAACTACCAAATTGTTTAAAGTCAATATAGCATTTCGTTGCCACGCTAATGCTGAACATGACAGTAAACTAACCTTCAAACATTCTGTTGTCACACTAACAACCAATGGTCCCAATTACTCAGGGTACCAATACAGTCAAAGATCACAAACAATTACGATCAGCCGTAAGAGTAAGTTATTTATACATAGATAATTTTTTGTTTGCACCATTGTGAATCTAGCTTATTTTTACTTTTCTTTGAAACTAGTTTTCAGATAGACAAAAAATTTGGTGTGTCATACCAAAAATTATTTGTGTTTATTACCTATAAATTGAATTATGCTCTAAAATAGCAGCTGTAAATAGGTGAACAATATTTACAGCTATTACTTTAATTCGACATTTTTTGTTGGAATTTCCATTTAGCAAGGTATTTGTTCCGGATCTGCCAGTGCCAAAGCCCCCTCGTATCAAAACGTTCTCGCGCCATAACATGCTCACGTCAAAATGACCGTGCCAAAATGGTTGCGAAAAATAGGCCACATCAATGCATTCCATACCATAAAGGACAAGTGCATAAATTCTGAGCTCATTGCGTCATAAGATAACACTAACAGCATCTAAGTTACGGACGATACAACGAAAATTGAAGTATTAGACTGAAAGATTGTTATCCGCTCATGTTAACTTAAGTGGCTATATTTAATTAATTTTTTGCATTATTCGTAAACAAATTTAGGGATTCGATTAAGCAACAAGCGTTTTAATTAAAAACGCTGGATTTACAGCTTCACATACATGTTCGAAAAATTCTCATTGTAATTGAGAGAAACTATTGTGACCAATACCTATATCTAAAATAGAAACAAACATCCCGAATTTACTTTCCAAATCATTATTTCACCTTCTCATAGAGATTGCTTGTTTTTCTGCTTTAATCGGATTTTTGTATGAAGATCACGATTCTGTGTTAGTGCCACGACGAACTAAGTACGTTATAATATAAAATTGATAAATACTTTATAACAGATTGAGAAAAAATTAGAAAAACAAGACCCAAACGTTTGAGTTTTGCTATTTTTTGAGACCTGTTGTACTAAGACACTTAACAGTCGTGTTGCACACTATTTTTTGTGCCTACGACAATTGTCAACCAATTATGACAATTTCACATCAAACCTTTACCCTGTTTCTTAATACTACTACTACTGTTATGAACAGTACAAGTACGAGTACTTTATGAACCATAACATGCTTATTTTTAACTACAGTCGTGGCATTTGTATCACAATCATAATCTACTACTATAATGCTACTACTACTACTACCAAACATGCCATTCCCTTAGCAGGGTAGGCAAAACTCACTAATAAGCATCCACCTTCAAAACCACAGCATGCACCCATACAACAACCCCTCTCGCTGCCACCGTCCTTCCCCTAAATTGCCAGCACTCTACAGTATCCACACCATCCCACTACTACCTACCAATTCTACTATCACCCATTCACTATTTTTCTCCATTCCTTTCTGTCCTTACACACTTCTTTTGCTTCCATTAAATTCATATAACGTTTTTGGCAAGATCTCCTATTCTTTGCTTTTCCTATTTCTTCAATCATATTCAACCACCACTTTCTCGGTCTACCCTTACCTAGATTTCCAATCATACCTGTCTCGTACGGTGTCTTTGTTAAGCGTTCACTATTTATTCGTACCACATATCCAAACCGTCTTAACGCACTTATTTTATACAGTTCAGGCAGTGTCTCCTTCACCTGGCACGTATCCATCACTCATTAATTCCTTACTCTGTCACGTCTCGTTTTACCACATGCAGCTCTTAGGTATCTTATACCTACGGCGTTTATTTTACTCATATGCTTGTTCTGACGTACCCAAGTCTCACAGCCATATAAAACAGTTGGAACAATTACACTACTGTACACAGCATTCTTTACTTCCATAGTTCACCCTTGGTTACTGACCACATGCTACCAATTATTCTCCTGCATGTATTCACTCTGTTTTCAATTTCACTATCTATTCACTCATCACTTGCAAATATTCTGTCAAGGAAAGCAAACTTATCTACTTGTTCAATTATATCGCTACCCAACTTCAGCTGACATATTTCCATTTCATCTCTCCTATTGAAAATTATTATCTTTGTTTTGCCACTATTGATATTCAGATCCATTCTTTCACTCACTTCTACAAATTTATTCAATATTCGTTGCATTTTCCTTATGCTTTTAGCTACTACTGCTGCATCATCTGCATACATCAACACTTCTACATCTTCGCTGCCTATATTTATACCACTCAAGTCCTCACATGTACTTCTCACGCATTTATCCATAAACATATTAAACAACCAAGGAGACATCACATATCCTTATCTCATACCTTGCTCAATTTCAGAATACTCACTAACCGCACTGTTCACTTTCAGGCACGCTCTGCTTCCGTCATACATTGCTTTTATTGCGTTCAGTAGTTCTCATTTTACGCCATGCTCCATCATGGTGGCCCATAACTTGCATCTATTCACACTATCATACGCTTTCTCTAAATCCACAAATGTACAATACATTTTCTCATTAACATGCAAACACTTCTCGGCCATTT
>JAHWXV010405517.1:0-13289 GCA_024586415.1 Phrixothrix hirtus | reverse complement strand
GTGTATTTTAGTTATTAATTAAATTTTAATACGCCAATACAAGCTTTATATTAACTTTTATTTTATTTGACATATTACAATATTTATAATATAATTTTATGTACAGCTATCTTATATTTAATTTTATATAAATTAATTATTTAGATTGTTGTCAATACTATACTAATTCACAACACTTATCCTATATTAAATAGTGTGTACTCCCAAAAGAAAGAAATTGCCAGGCGCTACTGGATTGTTTTCGATATGCAGAAAAAATTAGTAACAATAATAAACTTTATTCGCAATAAATAAATAAAAGGATGGATAATCATAGTACATTAATTAAATTAACAAATAAATATATTACAACTGCATACATTTAAGTGGGTTAATCAGTGTAAGAAAAATTCAAGAAAACATATAAATACAGCAATGTACATTTATCAAGATACTTATGCAAGCTTCCTCGTTTTCAACAAATCGCATAGTACTATGTGACAGTATTAATTGAAATTACGCTACAAGAAATTTAATTAATAATTATAAATTATATTACGAGCTACCACTTTAGATGTAATGGTTTATAGGTTGTGAACCAAAAGTAGAAGTTTTCTTTCATGAATTCCAGGTGATACTATTAATGGAGTTCTTAGTAAAATTTTCTAGAAGGTAGGCCACTAACAATACACTACTTGCATAAAGCAAATGGAGATTGCTTTAATACCAGATGTTGATAGCAAATTCTAACTTCTGTGACACATAACCCAGCCTCAATAGGAATTGATGTAACTTGCCCAATTCAAACAATGGTTGATATTAGGAGTGACATGAGATTAATTGAATCTTCCACTTGTTGCAGTGATTATTTAGAAAATAGCAGTTAAATGATGTGGTAATTTAATACCAAACTATTAAATTACAAAAATTCAGCTATTTTTAAACATGTTTGTACAAAAGATGCTTAGAAAAGATTGTTAAATCTACAATTATTTTCCCATAGGTATGCATTACAGAAATTAACCCAAGGTTCTTTAAAATGCCATAGCTATGTATGGATAAACATTATTTAAAGTTGAATAATAAATTTTGTAAATTAGAAAATGTTTAATAGTACCATAAGGTAGGTGTACTTTACTCCATTTTTTTGTGAAGTTTTAGGTTTTCAGTTCTAATTGCAAACCTGGAGGTATAAATGTATTTCTATGAAAATCTCATGATAGTAGGAAGTCTAAAGGGTTGTTCAGCAAAATTTAAAGTCAAAAAGGGTAAAATGGTGGGGATACGCATTTTTTAAAATGTGGAGTAAAGTTATCCATAAGTAAAGCTAACTTTACACCAGTTTCTATTTAGCACTGTAAATTGTTTCTAAATTCTCCTAATGTAAAGTTAGCATACTAGGCTTAAACTTTAATCCACTAATCCACCCATAATCATTATTTACTTACCTTAATGTGGATAAAATTTACTAAATAAAGTAAAAATTTGATGAAAAGATTTATTAAACAAAATATATGGTCTTTTACTTAAAATAAACAGTTCAGTAGTGAATAATAATGAAATACATAATTACACATCTGATAATTCAGGAATTCTAAAGAATATTCATGGTTTGGCCATCCAAAGCTTCATAAGGTGGATTTATAGTCATCAGTAACGGTATCGGTACTGTAAAAATTAAACATGGACTTTGCATTGACGACATTTATACTGCAACCAGTAAAGCATAAGCTTGCTAAGAATTTCGGCAAGATGTTCAACTTTTAAATTTTTATATTACCGAGTTTACCGAAAACTAATCAGAAAACATAATAATCGTCGTTTACCAAATAAATATGATAAATGGTACATTAGCATTATACGCCTACCATTTTTATTTCCAATTGTATTTGTTAAAGGCAGGTAATTGTGTTGAATGATATTTTTTGTTTCCATTATTGTTACATTGTTTTTATTATATTATTTTGTTGTAAATTAACCATGTTCAACAAAGCATTATTAATTGCACTTGTTGAACAATACCATAGGCGTGTATTTGGTTGCCTCCTTGTTAGTTTTTTTTATAAATGTTTGCAACATAATGGTTACCACTTTTAACAATCTATGTAAACATTTACAACATGTAATTTTATCTTAAGCGTACAAAATATTGAATAAAACCTATTTAATAATTGAATTTTTATGATATTACAATACTACAATAAAAAGTATGCATCTATCACTGAAATTATTTATGCGCCAAAATTCGAAATATAGCACGGAATCACTGATGTGTATGTTCCTACTATTTGCAAGAGGGCATCCTCGTTACCGATTTCTTACTACATTATAAATAGTCATTTCTTATTCATACCGAAGTTACCGATACCGTTACCATCACTATAAATCCGCCTTTAGACTTTCTCATAAATTTTGCTGGATAAAAATCTCCATCATGCAAAAAAGCAACAAATTCCTCTTCCTGTCTTTTCAAAGGAGATAACTTTTTAATAATCTAAGAATAAGGTGTATTTCTTGCTATAGAAAAATCTGTAATAGTTTCCTCATCTAAATAACAATGACAAAGAATTACTATTGTCTTGTAGACTAACCAAACTTTCACATTTTGATTCGTTGTTTTCTAATACATCATTTGAATTGGGTTTTCCAAATTTTCCCCTTTTCTTTTTTAGTTGAGGTTCGCCTACCTCATTGGCATCCTATTCATTCATATTTTCTGACTCTTGCATGTGTCTGTGTGTGTATGTATATGGTTAATGTAGCTTGAAAACTAAACATTGTAGAAAAGTGAAACTTTATATTTGAGTTTACTACCTTCATGACACGTCCTAGTAAGAATTTTGTTAAAATCAAAGGACTTGAAGTGCCAGTTTATTCTTGTGATTTTCAGGTTTTTGCGATTTTCTCAAAAACGACTAACTTTTTTTTAAAACTTATTACGTTTTTTATGGCTATAATGCTCATATACATGCACTAATCAGTTTCTCTGAGAAAATTTGTTGAACCGAATTATTAAGGAAAATCTCCGGAGTTAAGCAGTTTTGCATAGCAAGTTAATTGGATGGGTGACTGTTATAATTGTCGTTCTCAAAATAAATGTAAATAATAATTTAATCATTTGTGGACACTATTTGCATATCTATATATGTAAGAGGAAGTCATGTGTTGTCTCATCCCAGATTTTATATTTATAGATTCTAAATTTACAGTAAATAATTAACTTTACTAATTTAATATAATAACACTATGTTATTTTTCATAATTCTACTTAAATGTTTGTGAATTAATTTTAGCACTCGTTGTATTAGATACATTTTATTAGATACATTTTATTCTACTTTAATAAGCCCTTATATTGTAAGAAAATATATCATCTAAACTGTTTTTTCAGTCAATCATTATACATCAATTCCTTACACAAGGTTTATCCTCTCGCATTTGACCAACTTGACAACAATACATATGTTTAATGTTTTAATTATTTTTAATTTAAAAATGGATATTGCTTTAACTTAAATGAAATATTTTATAATTCATTATTAACAATAGATAAATAAATTTAAAATGCATTGTAATTGAAACTCTCAAAAGTTTAATGAAATTTAATGTTCAATTACCAACATTTGTATGTGACGCCTATGGTAAAGTAATTATCCAATAACTTTTAGTATTATTTGATTTTTATTTTTTATAATTATCTCAAACATTGTTGATGGCACTCTACAGGGTGTAAAGAAAATAGTGTACGTTCTTGTCACAGATGATAGGAAATCGAAAATGGGGCAGAAAATAGTATAAGTTTTTCACTATCTCCACTGGTTAGCGCACTATTGCAAATTAAAGTTATTGGAACCTTGCTTTAAAATTATTTTGATTGTATTCTGTTATGTAAATAAATTTTTGGAACAAAAGAAAGGTTATAGCTGGTGCCTACTCAGAACCCCTTGTTGAGCTCATAAATTATAAAGGTTATTGGTGCTGAAGTAGCAATCAGAAACCATGGAATGTATTTTGCAAAGGTGACTGTTTTAAATGACATTATTCTTAACTACAAGAAATTGTAACATTGAAGATATTAAATTTGCTTTGTGTACAAGTTTACTGTTTATGTTGTAATTGGCTAAGACATAATGAAAAGCAAGGTACTTTTGCATTTTGCAAGTAAATTGTTAAAATTGAGATTGAATAAGTTAATCAAATTAAAACTGAAAATGCTAGAAAATATAAAAAGTTCCATTATAATTAACGGTGGTAAATGATAAAATTCGGCATATTAACATACATAATTATTGAAAAGTTAAATTAGTAGGAAGATCCAAATTGCTCCTAATGGGTGTCATTAATTTTAAGTGAGGAATAAAATTTATCATAGCATTTAATTTTGCATGACCTAACACCAATAGATTAACTTATCTTAAAATAGCTCGCACATTTCATTTATTTATTGTTTCATATTTCACAAGTTCTACACTACCTTAGACAGACTCAATTTATTATTTAATTAATTTTTATATAAATTCAGGTAAAATAATTTAAATGCTTTTAATTTTTATTTACATAGTGATGTTTTTCTTTTTTATTTGTGTTAGAAAACTTTTGGTTACTTTTTAATATATTGCTGTATCAATTTTATTTACTTGTTAATTTGATCCTTCAAATTTTGTTGTAGACTATATTCATTTGATGATGCCTAATTGGTGAAACTAGTAGTTATATCTTAATACAAAAATAAATGTGTTCCTTTTAATTGATAATTATTTTTAAATAAAATGAGAGATGAATAAATCTATTCTTTACTTGATATTGAAAAGTTGGTTAAATTATAAACACGTGGTTGTGGACAAAGAATTGAATTACAAGTACAACTTGATCATTGTATATTATTTTAATGAAATAACAGTGAAGGAAATGTCTAATAAAGCAGCTAATTTGAAATTACAAACATTTCAACAATAACTCAATGCACATCGATCTTTAATTATAGCTAATCAACATACACAATAATTTTTGCCAATTATAAACAACTTCATCTAACTTTATTTACATAATTGCCTACATAAATACAAAGAATAAGATGAAGATGAAAATTTTCTAATAATAGACGTCAATGTATGACCATTTGTGAATAGCATTGTAGATATTTGGGTATTCCCATTGCATTTGACCAGTTTTATGAATGACAGGTTTCTTGAACTTTGGGCATTGTCACTTTTTATGTTTAGTGGAATTTAT
Organism: Phrixothrix hirtus; assembly: GCA_024586415.1. Lineage (NCBI taxonomy): Eukaryota > Metazoa > Arthropoda > Insecta > Coleoptera > Phengodidae > Phrixothrix > Phrixothrix hirtus. Next base: position 8,078 of record JAHWXV010405517.1, on the reverse strand, counting down.
AATTTTATGTAATACATTTTATTAAATTATGGCTGAACCATTAATATTACTGAATAATTGTATTAAACGTTTTGTTGTGCCTAATAAGAACTATATTGAGAACAACGCCGAAATAAAAATATTCATTGATTGTTGACTTATGCTGCGACGAAAGTTTTGATCTTTACTAATTTTTTTCAAAAAAGCGATTTGATTTTAAACCACTTTTTGTTTATATTGATGTCTTTCATCACCTATTACACACTTTATAATGCATGCAGCACTAGATCATTTAATATCATTTATTATTACTTTTTGTGCAGAATGCAAATTAGTTTGAATGATTATATAGTGAAAACTGTCTAAACTGAAATCTCAAGGGACCATGAAATTTTTCCGTTTTAAACAGATTTACGTTTTTTTAAGTACCTACATATAAGTGACCCACAGCGACACTAAATAAATTGCTTGGTTTGCATAAGGCATTTATTAATTAGCTTTTATCATATTATATTTTAAATGTTATATTTCATGTATACATACATGGACAGTTTTTAAAGTTTTGCATTTCACATTTGTGGAATCATACACCTGTGTTTTTCCATAGTTAAATTTAATGGGGAGTTGCTTAGCACTTAAACTTTCAGTTTTGTGGGGTTTTATTAGGTTAATTTTTTCTTTAAGTGTAAGAATGTTATATAAGCAATTCATTTTTATTTAATAAAAACACAAAATCTAGTTAAAAATTACAATCTTAAGATGATTTAAAAAATTAAAACAATTTTTTTATTCATGGACATGACGTGTTAGCTTCAAACACCATGAGAATACTTGTAACCGCATCAATAAATTGTACAATATACTCATGTACTTTGGATTTAAAGTGCAGGTGAGTCGTTTCAAGAACTGTTAATTCTAAATTTTAGCAGAATAGTATGAATAAGTCCCTTTTGAAGTTTGTTAATAACATTAAAAAGTCCCACGGTTAAATTTAATGCACAAATATAATTTTAATTTCTTCTAAGAAATACATACATATTTATGCTTATTAAAAACATGGATTTTATTTACATTGTGTATGCAGACATATGCACTAGAGCAACACATTTTCCATATTTGCGTTAAGCAGTTTCCGGCTTAGACTATGTATTTTCCCTATAATTTTCATGGGACCGTACATATTTTCCGAAATAAGCAGGATTCCGCTTTTTCCAGTTTTCACCCTAGACAGTTTTCACTGTATATTAAAACAATTCTGCAATAAAGATAGTTTAATAAAATGACCAAGCCTCGGAGCTGCTTTTTCATTTACAGAAAGATGCTTCTGATTATTATTCTACCATGTTAACTTCAAATATCGTATCTGACAAATCAATAGTTTTTCTTTAATATATGCCATGGTTACTTTTAAAATTATCACAAAAATGTTCATAAGTACAAGAAAAGGCTGGCATTTAAGATGTGACAATGTAGTTTATTCCAAACTCTTACTTTAAGCGCAAGCTTAATCTTAAAAGTAATTTTATAGGCACAAATCAAGCACTTAAACTTGTTAAAAAAAGCAGGACTATCTATTAATGGGTTAAGCTAAAGTTTAAATAATAAATACATAACCTAACCAAACATTTTTTTTATTGATTATATAAGTTCTTATTTGTGAGTTTTAAGTTTTTATGATCTGCAATCCTTGTTGGGATAAATTATGAATGAAATATTTTTGGATGAACATGATGGGGTGTTCTGTAGATGTTGCTGCTTCCAGTTCTGCGGTTAATACAATTCTTTTTTTCTATACATTAAAATAACACAAAATTATTTTTGTATTGTCTATACAAAACCTTAGAAGCTAAATCTGAATCGTTAAATACTTTCTATTTGTTTGGGAGCAATCTCTTTTATCGACTCATCGGATGCAGTGATAATACTTGGTTCGTTAGTTCCCCCTACTGTTTTCGTTAACCTAATTTTCCATCTGCGTAGTTCTTTTTGTTGCTTTTTTAATATTCTCATATTTTTTCTTAAAACAACAGCTTCTCTATATACTTTTCCCTAATTTATATTAAATTCTTCTGTTGTTGAATTCCATATTTTTAATTTTTTTGCCGCAATACTTTGATTATTTACATTCAATAATATACTTATATTTCTTTACTAGTTCCATTAACTGATTATGTTCCTTGTTGGTAAAGTTATTGATTCATTGTTACCCTGAGTTCTAGATCTAATTTCTTCTTCCATCTTAAACAAAAAGCGAGTTGGTAGGTAATCGGCTCTAAAGCTTTCAACGAAGTCATCTTTGTTGTTTCTTTACCACAATACTGGATTCCCTTTTAATAATTCTGGTAAAGCGCGGTAAGGAGTTCTGTTTCCTTAAATTAATAACATTTCTTTAATTCTTGTACTCTTTTTAAAAATTAAATTGGATCGGTGTTTCCGTCGAATTTTACATTCCATTTTCTTATAGCATTGGATACTGTAGCTGATCTCAATATGAACATACTTAGGTGTCGAAGTCTAGGTGGTACTTCTTCGATATCTTCCTCTAAGGATCGTTCTGGTTCATCAGTTTGAGACATCGTTTCGGTTTCTTGTTCGGTGCGGCAAGTTTTAATACATTCAGAGAGGGTTTTTATTTAACTCGTGTATGGTTTCTTGATTATCTAGATTTCTTTTACTTAGTTTGGCTCTTAAGGTGTCTTCTCTTAGAGTGTAAATCCAAGATGTCCTTGTTTCATCTTCCAGTTGATACATTTTTCTACAATCTGTAATAGTTTAGAAAATTAAATTATACAATGTACTTACATCGACGGACGGTTTTCAATTTTTTCGGATGGTTTATATGGTATACGGATAGATTTTGAACTATGTATGGTTGTAGACAGTGGATATCCCTTTATGATGTTTACAGAGCTTCGGATGTCATTTTTAATTCCTATTCAAATTGGTATCCATGGTTGTTCTTTTGAATTTAAATCCTGCCTGTTCTGCCATTTTTAAAACCTGGGCTCATTAATTTTTGTTGATCCGGGCGTTATTTTAACACCTTTACTATTTAAATTGGCTTCCACCCTGTCTCAATTTTTAACCTGTTTTCGTTGTTTTGAATGACGGTGTCTAATCCTCCTGGAATGTTTATTTACCTGCTCCGGGCGCCATTTTAAAGTTTCTATTTCATCCTGTGCTATTTGATCCCTTTTGGTCCACCCTGTTGCAGTTAAAACTGCCTCTGGCAGTATTTAAGTCCTGGATTTCACTGCATCGGGCGCCATTTTTAAATTTCGGCTGATGTTGGCAATGCCTCTGGCATTGTTTACACCCTGGAGTGATTTGTTTACCTTTCCTGTGATGATTCCTCTACATCAGGCGCCACTTTTAACCCCTGTGATGTTACAATTTTGTTCAATTACATCACAAGGAAAAATTATTTATATTTTGCTTTCCCAAGTAGTCATCATGAGGGTAGGGTCTTTCTTTACAAGACTTGATTCCTCTGCATCGAGCACCATTTTGAATCCCTGTGACGTCAACAATTTTGTTTAATTACATCACAGGGAAAAATTATTTATATTTTGCTTTCCCAGGTAGTCGTCATGAGGATAGGACTGGATGAAGACGGACTGTCGTTCATACCTAACTAGATTAGTTGGTAAATAATAAGGCAATAAACCTTCATAAGTCATATATTCTAATAAAAATAACTGAATGATTAATTCAGGCTAAAAATATGTACAAAATAATAATGAAGGATTTAAAATAATTATGCAAGTATTTTCTAGGTATCTAATATGAATATATACAAAGTGAACTAAATGAAATGATATGATTGTTTAAGTGTTGTTTGTGTCTACAACAATGATAATTAAGCATTAAATTTTACTTCACAAAGTTCAATTAATAAATGCATTTAATTATTGCTGATGGCAATCATTTTGTTTCAGCTAGTGTTAATTTTAACAACGGACGGATGATACTATTGGATTATTATCAATGAAATTAATTAATTAGCACTTCTCATGAGGAGGTTGACTATCAATGGTAAATAATTTCTAGAGGCCTTAAATGCTAGAATGCTTTGGGAAGTTGCATAATAATGTCTTGTATCAATGTTTCTTAGATTGGTACACAAATGATTTACAATCGACCTAAAGATTTCATGTACTCCTGTTATATTTCCCTTTTGTGGTCTGAATGCTTCGTAATGCTAGCTTTTGTGGCATGAGCAACTAAAACTCGTGTTTATGAATTCTTTATGTGGGTCTATCAGAATTCTTTTGCCGAGTTGCACTGTTAACTACGGCAACAACATTAAGATGGGCCATGCACAATGTATGATGGTGACTCAGGATACTCCAGTTATCTTATGGCACAAGAAACTGTTTAATTGGAGGATCATGAATATCTTTCAGTGAAGGCACTCATTGCCCTACCAACAAGGCACAATCGGTGAAGGCAGTAACATCGACAACCTTCCAAGTCCAAACTAGGTTCGTAGGCTCAGTTATATATTTTAAATCAAAGGTTGATTCACTTGGTGAGCCCCACCGTGAAGTGCAACTCGATGTCTCCGATACCACATTAGAAATTGAAGTCCTCTAAGTGCTCTTGAATCACTGCTTATATAGTAATTTAGGACGCAGTGTCTCTATTCCACTAGCGTAACTTGTTTGCTATTTCTTTCTCGCGCTTCGCGATAATTTATTCTAATCGAAACGTGCAACATGTTGCGCAATACTATTTAAAATGATGAAATCTTATTTAATATATACAATTAACTTATTTTATCTAAATACAGTATTTGTAGTTTGTCTAATTCTAATTAGGCAAGCTACCAGATTTACAAACATTTATATATATAATTAATTATTAAATATTTCCCTCACTCCGCAAATTTTTAAAGTCTTTTACATTGTCTTTTTGAACTTAAATTATTAATAACATTAAAACGCGTGAAACTGTATCAGTTTTTATAATTGCAATTTTTATGTTATACGAGTGTACTTTTACAGCAAAGGTAACTGTTTTTTACAACTATTTTATAATTTTAATTTTTATGTGTAATACTGGATTAACTTATATGAGGATTTAGACGATTATGAAGTTAATTAATTATAAATAGATTGATGTATGATTAATTATTGCACAGTTCATCAATCTTCTGTTAACATAATATGTTTTATTTCTTGGTCACCCTGTATGTGTAAGAAGTTTCAAAAAACTTGTCTGGAAATTTTTAAATAAAATACATATCAGAAATCATGTCAGCCTGGCTAAAATTTTGCATAATAAAAAACTCTAATTTTATAAGTTCAATATGGCAATAGTTTTATACTAAATAAGTGATATGTCGAACATGACCACACATAAAGTTTACATAAACAGTAAATTTAATGTCCTATTTTACTTTCCTCACTTTTTCAATGTGCTCCCAATTTTATTGCATTTAGTATTAAAATAAATTAATTATGGTGGAACTCATTCAAATAATAAATGTAATTAAACTTACTTGATTGGTGGTATAGAAGGAGTACACATATCATTTTAAATTAATACTGATAAGTGATCACTTGCTTGGACTGGTTCTGAAAATAAGTAATTTCTGGCTGTTAATGGCACTAGTCCCAAAAATAAGCTTTTGCAAGTACAATTGGAGTTGTAAGCTGAGTCAGTTTACACCTATGAAAAATGAGATTTTTTGTGCGAATCTGAATATAATTTGTTGAATAAATATTCATTATAAATGCCATCATTTGTTCATGTAGTTACCATGTTTGCATGCCAATGAAATATCCTGTCATGTGTTGTAGCGTAGGCTAAAAATAACAACCAGAAAATAATGATGTCAAACAGGTACAAAATAGTTATTTATATCAATTGTCCAGAAATGAATCTTTTGCGAGTATGATAAAGTTTCATGGCAAATCTTATACTTGCAAAAACATTTTCTAGACATGTGATACACAACATTTTTTGTGCCAATATAGATATTATTTGTTGATAAATATTTGGCATTCTATTAAAAATTTCATTCATTAATGTAGTAACCATAGCTACCATGTGGTTATGCACTTATGCAACAATAAATTTAGCAGCCAGTGGAATTCATGTTCATGTTTTCTGGGCTAGGCCGAAAGATAATTACATTCTGGCTGCTAAGACTGTTAGAAAATTAATGCTACCAGACAGAGGCACAAAAATTGATTAATGATTCATCGAATTTTAATTTTACTAACCTAACAATGATGTTCAGATCAATTGGTATTCCGAGAATATTAAAGGAAGTATAGGTAAATAAACATTTGAAATTATCAAAAGATTTTTTATATAACAGTGTATAACCACTATTAAAAATGAAAATAATTACTTACAATACTCACATGAGTGTATCTTATAATCTAATATTCATTTAATATATAAATAATAATAAAATTTTCATTATCTAATATATTTCTGTGAATATGATTGTTAACTGTAATCTTTATTGGAAAGTATGTACTGAATTTGTTCTTTGGCTGTTTTTATTTTTTAAATAGTTTTAGTTAAATGTTGTTAACATAATTTTCTATAAGTGCAATAATTGTTATTTTGATGTGTAAAATAATTTTAGCTTAATTATTTTTTAGATTTTAAATACCTACCTCCTGTGTTGTAAACTATATATTTAATACTATTGAAATGTGAATTGATAATAACTTTTTATACAATTTTTTGTATGACAAGACAAAATACCTTGTATAAATTTTGACATACAAGTTGATCTAAAAGTAACTATTGACATTACTAAATCAGAGTAATTTTATCTATATTATTAAGGAAAATAAATGCAATTGTCACCTATCATATAGGTAATACCCTCAAGCGCATGACTTAGATTTCATTAAACCCATATCCGTTGTAATAATTTATACTTTCTTATGTAGATTTTTATAGATATCACAACATGTTTTCCTTAGATTTGTGTCTTGAGGACGATTTAAATTTATTGTCTTCCAAAATTACTGTTATTAGGTGTAGTCAATTCATGAAGTGATACACAATAGCAAGGCAGCTGTATTTTAGATCAATTAGATACCTTTCCCAATTAAATAGCATGATAATGCTATTTGTGATACCAATACATGTGGCTTAATCTAAATCCAATTTATAGTAAATTACACTTACATAACATTACTTCATTACTTCTCTTCTTTGACCTATCTTTTTGAATTTTTAAATTAGTTTAATCATGTAATAACTCATATAGGTATACATACATCTGACTAGAAGTTTCTCAGAAAGAATGTGATATAAATAAATTCAACCCTGTCTTATTAGTTGCTTACAATATTCATTCAACAATTACAGAACATCAGTTTTTATATAATGATTGCTAAAATCTCATTGCATTGGATATACCTATCGGTAGTAAATGAACTTGTGTGTATATATATATATAAACATATTCTTGTACTTTAGTCTCGAATAGAAAGATCTGAAAAGGAAAAGATAAATGAGGTCATCGTTTAATTTTAGATTGGAATATGGTAATAAATAATTCATTTTTCTAAAAAAATTTTTAGATTTTTGGGCCGCCCTGTATATTATCACAAAATTTTAGTACTTGTAGCTTATTTCTGTTCTAAATGTAGTATTATTTTTCTAGAATTTCTAAATTCTTAAATTTACTGAAACTTTATTTTTCAAATCAGATCATCAAATTATGCAGTTATATCATCATAACCATAAGATTACATATAAATTATAATTATTTATTTAAATAAATTTGAGTCAAGGAAACTTGAAACATATAGACAAATATAGATGTGTATAAAAAATTGCTAAATATATAGTGATGTAACTGTAAACTCTAAATGATAATATTTTCCATTATTAAAGTTTTAAGTTAATTATATTATACAAAATATACAAGTACTAAAATTTTAATGTTTTATTTATTTTTATTATATTTTATTGTTGAAAGAATGATTATTTTAATATAAAAAGTTATAGCGTATTACTATATTATTCTGAATATTAGATAATTGCATTTATATAAATATATATATATATATATATATATATATATATATATATATATATATATATATATATATATATATATA
>JAHWXV010405503.1:0-11195 GCA_024586415.1 Phrixothrix hirtus | reverse complement strand
AATTATTTTTGCTTTAAATGAGCTCAAAATTTAATTATAAAACTCTTAGTACATGTATAAAAGAAATTATAAATGGATGAATTATTTATGCTTTTAAATTCATTTTAGAGTTTACAGTTTAGGTGTATAGGAACGTCGCTAATCCCAATAAATTCAAATTAAATTTTAAATGTGTAAGAGAAAGTCGTGTGTTGCCTCACACCAGATTTTTTTTTTAAATTTTAAAACTTGCAAATTAAAAAAATTATAAAAAACTCATTTCATAAGGTACTTTTATTGCACTAAATTTTATTCGTGCAATAAAACCCATCTTATGAAACTAGTTTTTTAAATTACTATACTATTCTATGCTAATTTTCCAGTTATTTTTGGTGATATAATAGTATTTGATAAAAGTATACAAAAATAGAACGAAATTTGAAAATATTGTAAACTTTATTTTTGCTGGCTTAAATATCAATCAATTTTCTGACAAAATACAAATATACTAAAATATAAATATTTATGGAAACTAAAATATACTATCGATTTTTTTTCATTTAATGAAAAAACAAAAATATTTAAAGAATTATAAAAATATAAAAACAATAACAACTTTACAAAATTATATTTACTTTGCAAAAAACAAACACATTAAAATATTTTAAAAAACAAACAATAAAAAAACAAAAATATAAATATTTGTAAAAATCTGCAACATTCAAGTATACTTGAATAGATTTTTGAAATCTGGTAACCAGACTTATTCAATAAGTGAAAACAACTTTGTTTCAAAATAAGTAGATATCTAATAAAAACATGAAAATTCTGCACGTAAACCTCTTTAACTGCATTTTGTTTCATACAATATGATTGTGGGCATTGAAACTTAGGATGACTTTCCATTTAATACTTCAAAATAAACAAATAAAATGGAGAAGTTTGACAGAATGGAAAGCCCTCTTTATTCTTTTAATTAATCTCCCTATTTTAGCATCCCGTTGCATAACATATTCACTAATGATAAATCAAATTGCATTATAAACCAGCCAAATAATCAAATAAATGCCGACTTTAATGAATTGAAAACTATTATGTTGAGTGTTTGTAGACAGTGAGATATATGCTATTATCATGACAAAATAGACATGAATTGAAGCTAGAACGTGTATAGTAGTTATTTATATAGCTAATTTTATAAAGGCAGCGGTGTCTTAACCATATATATTTTAAAAAACGAATACAAAATATAAATTTTGGCACTTTTTGAAACAGTTATTTAAATATCTAAAATAGGAAGTCCTGTTTTGTAGCATGAACATAGAATGGTCCAAACAAAATCTAGGGGGGACCTTAATTATTATATAAAAGTACCCTACATAGCACCGAAATCGCGATTATAAAAACCGATAGTTTTTCGCGAGTTTCAATGTTATAACTTTATTATTAATTTAATTAGAAAGACAATGTAAACAAATGGCGGAGTGCGGGAAACATTGCATAATTAGAATAATTAATTATAGATATAAATGATTGTAAACCTAGTAGTTTATCTAATTAAAAATTAAATAAACTACTAATGATGTATGTAGTTAAAATAAGTTAAGATAATTGTATATATAAAATGAGATACCGCCATTTTAAACACGAACCCGTTATAAATTTCAAGTACCGAGTGACTGTAAAGCGCAAGAATGAAATAGAAAACAGAGTACACGAATGGAATAAAGATATCACGTATCAAAATAGTATATAATGAGCGACGCGAGTACGATAAAGGAACTTCGCTTTTAACTGCGGAGCGAGGCGCACCGATATACGAGGACTTCGCTTTCAACAGCAGAGCGAGCGGCATCGATATAAGGGGACTTCGCGTTCAAACGCGGAGCGAGCTAGACACTCTGGTGTCAACCTCGAATCGATTCATTTCACATTTGATCGCGAGGCGATGCTCTAGGTCCGAACGCACTACAATAAACCTGAAGTACGCTCTTCTATCAGGCCCCGCTTGTAGAATCAACCTTTGCGTTAAAACACACGATTGAACCGGTGAACTTAGTTTACGCTTGGAAGTTATAAAACCTTCTTGCCATCACTGACGAGATCTAGGTGCCCGGGTAGCGGAGATCGTCACAGAAGGCTAAACACGATTCTTCAGTTAAGAAGTTGCGTGGGTAACAGCAAAGCTGAAGGTTTGTGGAAACTGTCATCATATAGTCTTTGGGTTGCCTGCTTTGTTCTGATGCCACAGTTACCCTTGGGACTTGGCGCACGAACCTGACAGACCCGCAGGGGATGCTTGTAAACGCTTCTGCCAGTTGCAAGGGTAACAGGCCGTCGCGTGAAAATATACCGGGACCGCAAAAGATTGTAGTATCAGGAGAATAGCAAATCCTTTAGGTCGACTATTACCGTTTTGTATATCTTCGCCAACAGCGTTGATTCTAGACAATTTCCAAGCGCATCTTAGCATTCGCTAAAGACTTGTATAAATTAATTATTGTTGGTTGAAGTCCTCTTACGAGAAGCGCTATTCAATTGATCACATTGACGAGAATTTAACTTTGTCATCCGTCCATCATTGAAAGTTAATGCTAGCCTAAATGAACCGTTCACTATCAATAATGATTGATACCATCATTGTTTGAGTTTATTAAATAGACTCAATAGTTAATTACCATTGTATGATTGCCTCATTGTATACATATTAATTGTAATAGCTCAGAGTATGTATTTAGTTTATTTGAAACAGTCGATTTTAGTTTAGTGTTAGAGAATGCTTGGTTAATTGTTGTAAATATCCCATTATTATTTTGTACATATTTATTCTGAACTTTTCATATTCTTTTTGTAAATAACCATTTATTTGTTTTTATTTATAATACATAACTTACGAAGGTTTACTGACTTATTATTTATTAACCAGTTTAGCTAGGTATGAATGATCAAGCCCTCTGTTAATGAGAAGTCCTGTAAAAGAGGAAACCCGGCCCACACAGCTGTAGACTATCAAAGCTAAATATAAATAATTTTCTCCCTTGACACAAGTAGAGAAAAACGAAACTTCACAATTAAAATAAAATAAATAAACCCTGTATTAAAACTATCCCAATTGTTCTCTTCTACTATTGTCGATTTAAAAAAAAAATGATTTTTCACTTCCACCAGAAGTGATTCTTAATATGGGTTAAGAGTAACCCAGTTAATCTGAAAGGAAAAATTGCTTAATTATCGGAAAGTATTTTAAAACAATCGTATTTATTAGGTATACAGGGTGTCTCGAAAATAACCGACATCACGAATACTGTGGGACCTGTAGAGCAAAATTTTCTTAAATATTTTTTCAAAGGCAATTTTTAAATTTGCTCTAAATACAATCCTGTCTACTAAATAAACAGAATTATGAATTGAACTATAGTAAAAATGTGCTACTGTAATTTAATGTTGCTTATATTTGTTTAGAACGTGTTTGTAGTAGTTTGACCTATAAAAGTTCTATGATCTTGTTTCCTTTCTTTGAAATAATTTAAAACAATTTCAAGTAGGTTGTTACACTTTAATATTTAATTTTTCAAAATTTGCTTGTTTCCTATTGTTTAATTGTTTCATGCTGCTTGCTACTAAAATTATTTGTTAAAAACACAAGATTCTAAATTGTTTCATCTTAAATGTCAGACATAAAATTAATAAAATTCATTTTTTTAAAATTTGCAATGTGTTCAAGAGATATTCTAAAACAAAATATCCAATAATATTCACTAAAAATGTCTATTGTAAAAAAAACAACTGGAAAAATTTTATTATTTATTTATTTTGTTTTGCAAAAATTATTAAATTTTTCACTTACCTGTTAGATTCTCGGACTGTAGGTTGAGAAACACTTTCTAAAATATGTCTAATAAAGTAAAATAAAACTTTATCTTATAAAAATAAACATGTTCCATACTTCAAGATATACCGTTGAGTAATTCAAATTAAGAGCAACGATATTACTATAAGGCATACTATAATTGTTAATAATTTTAAAACCATACGTTTTTGAAAAAAAATTATAAGAAAATTTTGCACTACAGGTTATAATATAACTAGTTTTTGTGATGCCAGTTCTTTTTGGGACATAGTATATATTAAAATTTTTAGCTGAGAATAACACAGTTATTGATATTTTTTCTGGTAATTTAATAAAATATTTAGGAACAAAGGTTAATTTAATAAAAACAAAAAAGTATTAAAACTAATGTTTTTAGATTTATTTACAGATTTTATAAAAAATTAATCATCCATAAGTACTGAATTACAGTAGTTGCAAAGCTCTTGATTAAAAATAGTTCAATATTTTTAAATATTTATAAACAATAAATATCACTGGTTAGGACTGGCTATTATCTATATAATATAGGCGTAATACCTTTAAAATTTATTTGCAATTAAAAATAAACATATCTAAGCATATAAACAGGCACTTAATAAGTGTCAGGTAGACAAAGATAGTTTAATAAATAGAGATATAAACAATATATACAATATTAATACACACAGCAAATATTTATATATGGAATGAAATATACAAAATAATTAGTAGGCAAAATTAGACTATTATATACAGGATATCTCGCAAAACTTTGTTATAAATCACACATTTACTATTCCACCAATAGTTTAAAAATAATTATTTTTTACTTATGTAAATGCATTTTGATTCATACTTTTAACTGATTATTTAATATATCACATTCAAAGAGGAGGTTAACAATGATCGTCATCGCTATTTGTTAAAATTCCTTAAAAGCTTCTCTAAATTTATTGCAATTGATATATTGAATGTGATTATTAGACTTGTTCCAACTGTGTAGCTCAAAATCATTCTGAACCAAAATACATGTGCATCAACAAAAAATGGTGCTAAATTGGAACTATTGTGAAGATTTTATATTAGCGTGTAACTAATAGTTTAATTCGGAATAATTCTGAATTCACAGTCGGAACAAAGCTAAAGACTATGTTTATTAAAAACAACTATTTTTAGCGAACAACAAGCTTAACAGTATTCTTTTAAAAAATATGATGACAAAAAAATACATTATTTATTTTAAACATTTACATAAATGTATAGACTTGTAACGTTGTAAATACATAGCAGTCTACATTAAAATTTATTTTGTTACTGTTATGTTAAAATACTCTTTCAATATCTCATATGCATCACTTAAACGAAATAAATAAATAAAACAGTTGACACAGCTAAACTACTTAATTATAAACTAAATATTTGAGTTAAATTTTTCAGATCTTTACTATTTTGACTTACGATCTTATATTTAACTTAATAACCATGTACGTTTAACTGCAGTAAATATAAATAACATTAAAATATATTAATTTAAAAAGTAGCACCAAGTCACACCTATTTGTAAAAGGCATAAATGTAAAAAACATCAATCAAAACAATCTATAGGTACTTATTAACCTTTTGAGATCCAAATGTGTCTTTCGGATAGATCTTTTGTTTTTACACACATCACGATTTTGGAAATTTTTTGACATGTGGACCGCAAAAGTCCATGTACATTTGCATTATTATTGGAAGTGCTTTTATATGTGCATACACTCAATGTGAGCTACCCTGTATTAAATATATACTTTTAAACATTTTTAATCGCTTACCTACGTCATAATTGATCAAAGTAAAATTAGTGATTGATAATATTCTAAATTAGTTTTTGCGTATAGATATAGTTTTATGACATGTTAATGTTTTCGATGACCAAATTTGTGTAATTATTGCTATTGTAAGTTTTATATGACTTAAATTTTATAATTAGTGATCATTGATAAAATTTTTAAACAACAGTTAATAATAATAAATGACTAACAATTGGCTTAAAAAAATCAACGTTTTTAATTCTTGAATCACCATAAGATATCATAAATTTTACAATGCAGGTTTCTCTTCACATGAATTTGAAATGTTTGCCATTATGACTGTACACTGGGCTCTTCAGTATCTTTTTAGTTAATATTGCACTAAACTTGGATATGTTATGTTATCTACCTAGCCATGAATACGCTATTGCAAAAATTTTCTTAAGCTAAATTTCTGTGACATTCTATAATGTCATCTCCAAGTTTGGTTCCAACTGCTTAACATTTAGCATTTTAATACCAGTTTAAAGAAGCGAAAATGAATGATTTAAAACTTGAACACAGAAGTGTCATAAAAATTACAAGGAGAATTTGACTGCTTTATCCCAAAATGAAGACTTCTATAGAATTGTAACTGGGGATGAAATCTGGGTACACCACCGGAACCCTCCCATAAACAGGAGTCCATGCAATGGATGCATAAGGGCTCTCCACCATGTAAGAAGGAAAAGATGCAATTTTCAGCAGGGAAAGTGATGACCACAGTTTTCTCGGACACGGCGAAGATTTTCTTAATAGAGTATATGCCAAAAGGGTCTACAATAGCGGGAAATGTCTACAAAGACAGCATTAAGAACTTGAAAGAGGCTATATGTGAAAAACGACCCCACAATTATGCTCAGAAAATTGCTTTTGCATGACAACTACAGAGTGCATGAAGCACCAATTCTTCAAGCAGTAGCCAATGAATCTGGATTTGAGGAATTACAATATCCATATATAAGGCCGATTTATAGTCACTTCCGTAAGATCAGTAGCGGCAACAGTATCAGTACCGTAAACATTGAACATGGGCTTTGCATTGACAGCATTAGTGCAATCGGTAATCGGCAAGCTAAATAAGAATTTCGGCAAGATGTTCAACTTTTAAATTTTTGTTACCAAAAACCAATCAGAAAGAATAATAATTGTCGTTTACTGAATAAATACGATACAATGTCATTTTTATTTCTGATCCTACGTGTTGATTACTATTAGTGGTCATTTCTATCATAGGCGTGTACATGTATTTGGTTACCTTTCTTGATACTCTCCCACATTAGAGTTAACATATATTTGCAACAATTTTTGTAAACGCATTTACATAATGCACTTTTTCCTAAGCATACAAAGTATTGAATAAAACCTATTTAATAACTGAATTTTTATAATTTTTAGAATATTAATTAATCCCTACTATAAAACGAATGGGTCCACCATTGAATTATTTACATGCCAAAATACAAAATATGACGCGAAATCATTGATATATGTTTTTACTAATTTGCAAGAGGGCACCCTCATTACTGTTTTCTTACTGTACTATAAATCCTTACCGATACCATTACCGCTACTAAGTGACTATAAATCCGCATTTACAGTCCCGACCTTGACGCATGTGACATCTCTTTCCAAAACTCAAAAATACATGAGAGGGCGTCACTTTTTATCAAATGACGAGTTGGAAAACACAGTGGAGTCGTATTTTGCAGAATTATTAGAAATACATTGGAATAAGTATGTTAGTGTTAATGCTTCTTATGCTGAAAAATAAAATTTTGTTTATTCTTCAACTTGTTATTTTCATAGCTAGGTAGATAACACAAAAAAACTTCCCTTGTTCATATGATATAAAATTGCAGTGTATTTTAAAGTAAGCATCATAAAATTTAGCTTGTATTATATCTATATGCCTATAAAAATGTTTTAAGCTAGTATTTTATCTGAAGATGATATTTCTTTATCTTGTTTAATATCGAAGAAACACAAATATATGACAACAAATTCTGTACATTTGAAAGGAAAAGATCATCAAAAATGGTCCGCTAAATTATCTCCATAGTTGAAGAGAACTGCTGCTGAATGCTTTCTACACTTTTTTTCAGATAATTTTTAAATACAATTTCTGCCATATCAATGAAGAAATATCAGGCAGTTTCAAAATTATCCCCATATTCCATCGATTACGTCAGCCTTAATTAAAGAAGAACTTGTTTGTAGTTCTGATATAGTCTGCTGTAAAAAGACAACCATCTGAATACAAAATAAATGTTTGAATCTTATTGAAAATAAACCTCATTCAGGACGTTCACTAGAATTAACACTCAATTGGCAGTTATTGACATTTAATTGGTCTCTATTCAGTTTTTTCATTGCCTAGACTTTTCGTATTTTAGAATTGTTATTATTTATGACAGTAGACTCTGGCAAGTATAAATAATTGGCTGCAATCCTACTGTAAATCTTTATCTGGTAACTTTTATCTATCTTTACTGCTGACAACATTTCCTAAATGTTTGTAATCATTTATCTGGCAATTTCACCCGAATGCTATTGATCATCATTTGTTAGCATTCATCCCTAGTGTCTCTTCAGTTCTGAGATTTTACTGAAAGAGGTAAATATGCCATATGTCCGGAGTCTTCCGAAAATGAACTATTCCAGGTTTTGTGTAAAATTTCTCCAATTCAATCCAGGAGTGAAGAATCTGTCGCGGATGCGTCAGTTCTCCAAAATAGTAGCAATAGGGGATCAGACACTGATACACAAAGAAATATTCGGAGAGAAACGGTAAGCATAGATAGTGATAAGTTCTGAAGAGTGCAATTTCTTATTGCTATTGTTTTATTCTTTTTTCCAATAAGATTTCAATTCATTTTCTCTATAATTTTATCCTACATATAGGTGGCTACACAATGATACGCCAACGATAGTCACCAAGGCAGTCACAAAGTTCACAAAAAAAGGAAAACATCAGATAATGAAGGTAACATTATTTTTGTAGGTGTTTACACATTTATAAATCGTATTTCAAATATTATGTTGCATTTAGAACAACTAAATCAGCATTTGATTGTTATATATTCCATTTCAGGTGATAATTCACATCATGAAATATTAGAGAAACAGAAAGAAACTTGCACAAGTACCATTCCGCATTCCAGAAAGGGAGGATTATGAGATAGTCCGACTAAAAATTCAGCGTACTACCATTGTACTATACAGCCTTCTTCCACTGAAATGGTATCAGTAACACATAGTTTACCTATGCAAATCCAGCTACTACATTATTGGTTGGACCATCAACAAGAGCATATTTCATGAAATAGAGATCAGTGCAGATATTACTAATTGGACCAAACTGCATCAGAAAATGTGTACGTGAGATGTCAGGACCTATGGGATATGCAAAGCACCGAATCAAGGAGAATGGTCCACTGAGTGCATTGGGCCTTTTTAGTTGTGTTAATTTTATATCAAACGAAAATTTAAGTAAAAAGGTTCCTACAAATTAGAATTTTTGTAGATATATTTAAGTAGTATTAAATAAATAACCATAATAAATAATGAGCCTGTGAAAAAGAAGACTTCCTAAAATTAAATAACCCAAGATGGTAAAAATATGTAAAAAGGATTTAGAACTTTACAATCCTTCAATCACGACCAAAACTGGCTGTGTGAAATTTAATGGAAACTAGCAATGGAAAAATACTGAATCCGTTATAAAATGAAAACATATGATTAGTTGTACAGAAGAACAAATTTCGTTGCTTTGACAAGCAAAAGAGAATATAAAATGAAGTTCCTACTTCAAACATCGCCTTTTTGCCTAGTGATTTGTTGAGTGATTTTTGGCCTTGTGTGAACAAGTTAATTTCAATTATCAAGTGTTAATCGTACATTCATGAGTGTATTCACCAGTTATATTCACAAAGATCACTCCCAACAAGAGTAGTATAAAATTCGCAAGTACAATGTTAACATTTCAAGAAGAATTAATAAAGGTAAGTATTAACATATATCCAATAGAAAAGTCAACACTTAACTGAGACAACATTAAATTTTACTAACCAATTCAAAATAATAAAGGACTCCAACGAGATGAAATTCCAATATCAAATTGGATTCCTAATGTAGCCAATTGTTTTCACACAGAAAACACCCAGCAGGAAGTCTTCACGAAACTTAATACAGCAAATGAAATTAAACATTAATCTTATGCAAAGTGCAGTTTAAAAATAAAACCCTTTTCAAATAAAAATGATCCTAACAATTGCATTCTTTATTTTAGCATAATATAACTGTAACTGTAGTAAACTGATGTGGGTTGAAGATAAAGTTTGTTGTGAAAGTCTTTACCTCTATCCTATTCAGAACTTGTTTATTTTAGATATTTATGTAAAATTGAATGTATTCTTTTTATATATGTTTTTATATGTAATTATATTTATTGATTGAAAATAGTTAAAATCAAATCAAAACTATAACTTATTATTGAATCTAAACCGATCTTCGCTTGTCCCTCCTTGGTAATAAATGATCAATGACTTAATTCCATAAATTAAATTAAGAATAAATCAAATAAAATTATGAAAGAAGAGCAGGACAAACATTAATGTCAGTATTGCACATCTCATTCAACAGTGTACTGAAACTGAAGTCAAAAGTAAATTACAAAATCGTAATTGAAAACTATTTTTAGAACCACAATTTTGTATGCTCGTGAAGCTCTTATCTGCAGTTCATTCAATATCCATTCTCTATGGAACAAACAATGGAGCCCTAATTTTTTTTGTTTTCACTATGTCAAAGAATAAGTTCCTGGAAATCCTAAGGATCTACATTTTGATGTTAAGAATACTCATAAACAGAGGATACAGTTAAACAAGTTCTGTTTAAGCTTCCAACTTATGAGAAAAGTTTATAGATAATTGTGTTGCTTGCTATCGTTCTTCAGAAAATGTGACTGTTGAACACTAGTATTTGTCAAAGTGTCGCTGCTCATTCATGTAGTATATGAGTAATAAGCCAAATAAGTATGGAATGAAATACTGGCTTATTACTAATGCCAAAGTAAGGGCAGATTTATAGTCACTGGTAGTGATAACGGTATTGGTACCGTAACATGGGCTTTGCATTGATAGAGCAATCGGTAAACCATAAACTCAATAAGAATCTCAGTAAGACATTCAATTTTTAAATTTTTATGTTAATGGGTTTATCAAACACCAATCAGAAAGCATAATAATCGTCATTTGCCGAATAAATACGATGCCATGCCATTTTTATTTCTGATTGTACATATTGAAAGTGAGGTTATATTGTTTTGAATACTATTTGGTTGTCATTTTTATCATAAGCATGTATGTGTATTTTGTTACCTTTCTTTTTTACATTAGAGTTAACATATTGCCATATTTATTTTTGAT
Organism: Phrixothrix hirtus; assembly: GCA_024586415.1. Taxonomy (NCBI): domain Eukaryota; kingdom Metazoa; phylum Arthropoda; class Insecta; order Coleoptera; family Phengodidae; genus Phrixothrix; species Phrixothrix hirtus. The sequence goes on along the minus strand of JAHWXV010405503.1, from coordinate 105 downwards.
TTGCAGCACTCTAGTTTTTATTTACCTAACGCTTATCTAAATTTCCTTATAAAATAATTGACAACAAAATTTACTTATTTGCCTAGTTACTGTATTTAAAATTTT
>JAHWXV010405486.1:0-18870 GCA_024586415.1 Phrixothrix hirtus | reverse complement strand
GTGTGTGTGTGTGTGTGTGTGTGTGTGTGTGTGTGTGTGTGTGTGTGTGTGTGTGTGTGTGTGTGTGTGTGTGTGTGTGTGTGTGTGTGTGTGTCTGATACGTTATAAGAAAAGCCAGTCTTTGATTGAACTTACTTTTAAATAACTCGACTGGTTTTCTACATGACGTGACGTCGCGTTGCAAATAATGTAATGACTAAAATATCGTTATACCTGAAAACCATTGAATTTGATTTGAAGAACAGAATTTGTAGTTTAAAAGAAGAGGAAATCTAAATGAATACTTTTGACTGACAATAAAGGATGTTTGAAATAATTTTATATCTAAATGCTATATGGTCGAAAATTGTTCGTTACACATTGTAACACATTTGAAACTTGGTTAACTGTTTGAATTTCTTTACATATCTTATCCTTCAAATCCCGGACAGGGGGTGATATGGTACGAAACATTTATTCTTTAATACTACCTTACAAAAAGAATGTAACAATCGAAAATTCTGGAGATCAAACTTGTTAATTGATATCGTTCTTCTACTGCTGATTTAATTTTTGTGAGGTCACCTTACAGAAATAGCGTTTTAAATCAAAGATGTCTCACAGATTTTAAAGAAAAGAATACGTCAAGAAATCCAAGCAGTTAACCAAGATCTAAATTTGTTGTAACGTGTGTTGAACAATTTCCATGCAAGATTACAAAAAATCGGAAGATGCCGCGCGAAACACTTAAAATAACTAATTTTTAAAAAATTGTCATTATTTTCATCCCTCTAATATTTATAAGAACTTTAGAACAGGATGATCAAATGTGTCAGAATCCAGTGCATGTAAAGTAATTCGTGAACAGATTTGTGAATATAAAGGTAAAACTTCGATTAATTTTTACAAAAATAATTTTTGCGTACTCATAACTAAATTGTTTGATTTTCACTGGTTTACCGAAACCGATCTACTTATGATTAACATTGACTTGGATGAATTTACAATTTTTAATGTCCGAAATGCGCTTCAGATCCAGTGTGTCCATCTTTATAAAAAAATTGTTTAGAGCATTTCGCACCAAAGTATTTAAACATTTAATTAACAATATAGCAACAATTATATTAATACTTATTTCTATAGAAAACAATTACTGTATAATAAGTCCTGTTGAACTATAAAACAGCCAGATGAGCCGTTTTAGTGTTTTCAATTGGTTAGGTGACAACTTCATCCTACTTATGCCAATAAGATTCTACGAATATATCGCGGTTTAATCAGGCCATCCATTAGATGATAATAGGGGTCGATGCTATCTACAACATTCACGTTCAATTATTGAAGTAATGTATTGATCTTCTGAATTACAAAGCTTATTATCAAATCTTTATTGAAATTTACTAACACCAAAATATTAAATACAAAGATCGTTAGATATAAAACGAATGAAGAGTTAAATAGATGTAAACACAAACATTTATTTAAGATAAAGGTGAAGAAATTCCAATGTAATAAAGTTACCAGAATTCCTAATCGAAAGGTAGATAAGGTAAGTGACATGTAAATATAAAATATTTAAGCCAAAGCAGTACAAATAGGGAGACTTTGCCGATAAGAATTTAATTTAAATATAAGGAAACTGTAAAATAGAAAGTAGAAGTAAAAAACGTTTTATAAGCAGACACGTGTAATAGTTATATGATATATATTAGATAACACCCAACAATTAATTATAAACAAAAAAAATGGAAAAGATAAACTAAATTTTAAGCATTTAGATAAATTTGGGTATATGAGGACCAACATTTTCATGCGAAATAGAATCTTTTTAACACTTAGTAATTAACCTACAAGAACCCTTCGAGGTTCTCTACACTTAATAAATAACCTATTTACTGAATAGATTTTACGCATACTTATGGATATCTTCAAAGTATTCGTACATTTTTCACAAAAACTTAAGGACATCTTCGAAGTATTCGCAACCAGTTAACCTATCCCACGTACAGTTTTTATGGACATCTATGGATTTCTTCACGGCGTGCATAACTGATTAGCTATTACGAATTTCACGAACGGCTCGGGAAAAAGCAATTCTGATCATATAAGTATTCTAAACGTACCCGCAATAACGCAGTTAATAACCTCACACTCATCGCTTTAAAATTACACAAAGTACATAAAAAATAACGTATGTTGAATATAAATGTGGCAATTTTGCACGAAACTACATGAACATAGAGTAAAATGGATAGACTCGTCATTAAGTCCCATCTAAATAGATGTAGTTACATAATTAAAACTTTTAATTTAAAAATACACAAATTCAACCACAATAATGATTTGATTAATAAATAGTTGTAAAACAATTGAAATTTAATCTAGTCTACGATTTTCTGGGAAAATCTAAAAGCACGTCCACTGGTTTTTTCACTTTTACGTCTTTTTACGAAGTATACAGACGTGGTATCGCCCTTCCGCCACGTAGACGCCCAAAACTTCTTTTTTCAAATGGCAACGTGCGCATTGTTAAGAACCGTTTAAAAACTTGAAAAAGCTGCATTTAACAATATTATTGCAGTCTCGTGACGGATAATAGAGAAAAACACAAAATTTACAATTTTTAATCCAAATATTTTAGAGGTAAATGCATTATCACAATTAATAAGAAATGACCAAAATGACCGCTACGTCGTACTTTACAAGCCCCAATACGAACATAAGAACTGCCAGATGTTCCTAATTTCAATCATTGTTCGATTTTTAAGTTCTTCAACTGTGTCGGGTTTCTATTGATACACCTTGTCCTTTAGATCCCCCAAGATAAAATAGTCTAAAGGAATTACGTCCGGGGATTGCGGAGGCCAATCGACCACTCCAGCGGTTTTCAAAGATATCATGCAAAAACCAAAATGTGGAGAAGCGCCATCATGTCGAAACTATAGTCGTTCATTATGAATATCTTAATTTGCGTTATTTGGAAACAATGCGACTAAAGCAGGTATCGATTAAAATATTAAGAATCAAGCTATATTTGAGCGTTAATAGATGCTTCAAAAAAATATGACTCCATAATACGATCATCAAGCATATCAGCCCAAATGTTTACTTTCGCAGGATGTTGAACGTGGGCTCCGTGTATCGAGTGACGATTTTCTTGGGACCACAATCGGCGATTATGTCTATTGACTACACAAAAAATCATTTCGGGATAGTTGAGTGTTGCGTACGCTCCGTGATGCTTGTTTGACATATCGTAGTTAATTGAAAATCTCACCGCTTATGAGATTTGGTCTGTAATTTGTTTCCTCAATCCGAACAACATTAAACCAGTGCACATGCATCAAGAAATCTGAGAGGTGTACGGAGAAAATGTGATGAGTGATCCAATGGTAAAGAGATGGGTTAGACTGTTAAATGGAGGACGTGATAATGTGCACGATGACGAATAAAATTGGCGTCCATCTTTAGTTAGTGCACTTCACTGACGCTTATTTTTGTGTTCCTCATTAAGATCTTCTGGTACACAACAAGTACAAAGTTTCAGAAAATTTAGTTTATCATGAACAATTTCATAAAAAAAATTATTTTGAAATTTGGGAAATTCCATAGAGAGAGAGCAGGAATTATAAACCTGCGGTTTGCTTGAACGTTTTTGCCATTTACACGAACTAGATCATCGCTAATTGAAGATGGACGCTCGCTTTGTTCGTAATTGTGCACATTACCACTGTATCACCCATCTCCTTACTATTGAATCACTCATTAGATTTTCTCAGTACATTTCACAGACTTGTTATGGTTTAATGTTTTTCGCATTGAGGAAACGAATTACTTATCTCACAAGCGGCAGCATTTTCAATTAACTTCGCCATTTCAAACAAGTACCACGAAGCGTACACAACACTAAACTGATCTGAAATGGTGTCAAATCTCTTTTTTAATGAATTAGGGCACGTACCACATACGCGGCGTTGCGGCGGCAGAAAATATAAACAGTAATTTGTTTGTGGACATAGCTTGTAATTTTTGTTAAATACAAATGTTTATCATTTTGAACATTAATTGCAATAATGTACTAAACATTGGAAAGTTTCGTTTTCGTCGCTATTAACCATTGCGAAGAAAAGACTACAATAGTATCGCTTTCAAAGGAGGCCTAACAAGGCGCATGTTGCCATTTGAAAAAAAGCTGTGGCGTTTAGGAGGCTGTGTTACAGCATATTACTGTAAACTTAATAAAAAGACGTAGTTGACGTGTTTTTGAAATGTCCCAGGAAATCAAATAATATGAATTTTATTCCAAACTTTTCGCGAATACGTACGTACAAAAGTAAATCCAAGTACTAATAAAAAATACCTCGGATTAAAACTAAACCATGAGCATATTCAGACCTCAGCGATTTATTCCCCGAACTGAGCCAAGCCCTAGGTTTAAACGTTATAATAAAATATGCAATGGGGAACAAAATAATAAAAATATTTAAGTCTTTTCTTCAACCTAGCCATGCCAGTATCTATTTTAGAGTATAAATTAAACTCTATTTTTGCAATGTATTTTCTCTTAGATTTGTGTGAAATATTGCAAATCTGCAGACCACGTGTTAAGATACTTTTGAATTTTGTTTAATCATAACGTTATTATTACGGTGTCTTTGTTTTGAAGATTTAATATTTGACTTACAATTAGTATATAACTTATTATTTTGTTTCATGTTTTTTATTGGGCTAAAATATGCGAGGGCTATTTAACGGAAGTGTGTCATCTCAATAAATACAGGTTTAGGGTACATTTTTTTATTAGTTTTCAACATAGTTCCCTTCAAGTGCTATACACCTAGTCCAACAATTTTCCAATTTCTTTGTCATCCGAAAAATATTCTTTTAGCAACTCGTTGCAGCAATAACCTCTTCATTTGACATGAATTTTTTTTCTTGCAAGTTCATAATTAAAACGAAGTCGTATGGGGTCAGATCTGGTGAGTATGGTGGATAGGGAAGCAATTCGTAGCATAATTACACCAATTCAGTGGTCGAAATTGCGAATGAATGCGATGGGCCGTTGTCGTGATAAAAGGTGACCCTCTTACATGCTAAATATAGGCGTTTTTCTTTAAGTTGACATCAAAACGATTCAATAACTAGGCATAATATTGGCCAGTTATTGTTTTTTCCCTTTCCAAATAGTCAATATGGATTATGCTTTTAGAATACCGAAAGCTAAGTGACCAATTTTGGCTTTCTTTCGTGCACTTTCGCTTGGTGAAATGCACTGTTTTGACAGTTCCTTTATTTCTGAAGTATGATGGTGGATCTATCGGAGAAAAAACTCAACCACATTACGTTGGAACATGGCCAAACATCGATTTAAAAGTTGAACACAAATTCGCACTTGGTCCAGTGTGAGTAATCGCGGCACCAATCTTGATGAATTCTTTTTCATATCAAATGTTTATGTAATATATTATGCACGTGTTCGATTGAGATGCCTACAACATTATCCATCTCGTGCACTCTCAGTCGTCGATCAGCCATTACCACATTATGGATTTTTTTCAACGATTTGTGAGGGCCCATGACTTTCACTATCATTAGTGCTCATATGGATTTGCATCTTGTGCAGAAGTTTCGTCGCTATAAATGCAGGGTGCTCCTTTTTAGTTTTCCTTACCATTACATTTATCAATTATGTTGGTGACACGTGATACATTAAAGATTATTTTCTTTTATTTTGTAGAACTGTTCTGGAATTTACGGCATTGGCGCCGCCAATCTACACAAATAAATGAAATTGTCTGTCTATTTGTGATTTTGAAATATTTTCCTTTTAAATAACGTATCCGGTTATTTTCATGACGCTCAAGTACAAAATATGGTTATAGAAATTTCTTCTGTTTTTCTGCCTGCATGTTTCATTTAAACTCAAGAAATACTGTATCAATATTGACAAACTTTGCACAGCTCGTAGGCTACATTTATGGTACCAATACTTCAATCGGTTCCAAATTTTCAACATAAAAATCCTCGAGAATAACACACTCGAGATAAAATGAACTGTGCTCGATTATTGGTCGGCTAGATGCAGAGTGGCAGAGACGTGCAATGCGGCAGCAGGAAAGAAGTTGCAAGCGATCACTAGTTTATAATAAAGTAATAAAAACCTGTATTAATGAATAAGGATAAAGATAAAATTCGATAAAAAAGTTATAATTTTCTAAGCTTTTCAAATATTTCACTAGGGAGGAAATTTTTGGTAATTAATTTACATTTAGCTGCTTTACATTTTTTAATTAAATACAGTTATTTTAGTTAGAAAGAATAAATATAAATTGATTTTATTCTAAATCCTTGATTATCGTTTAGAATTTCTGAACCACATAAATAACGACTGAATGATACTACAGGAAAGATTAAAATAATAAAAAAACAATATATACAGTATGTACTTGCAATTGAAATGCTATTAAAGCGTCTGCTTAAATAATTAGACTTTGCGAAAGTATCCATAGCTGTTTAATAAAATAAAATTTTAACGGGATACATTAAACTTTAAACTAACGCTTATAAAAGCATAGGTCAAAAGTCACAAATCACTTATATGAAAATTATGCAGAACTGTTAATTTCTTATGAGATTTCATATTAAATTAAAGTTTTAAATTAATCGCGGCGGGGCACAATCTTTTCTTAAAATGTAGTTAAATTATTGTAGAAATATTTATTTAATGATATGTAACTAAGTTTTATTTATAGTTAAGCGAAGAACATAATCGTCATTAACTGAATCCACAACTTTAATGCAGTCGATTAAACATACGTACATTTAAATTTTTAGTCAGTTAATACAAGGTACCTACACTATAGATTTACATAAATCTAATGTATTTAAAGATTATTGTATATAAACATAATTCCTGGTAAAAGTATTTTTTCCCATATAATAAAGTGAAACGTTCATTCACACGGTAGTATAATAGAATAACAATAATTACGATGAATTTACACCACGGGTACAATAGTGAAAAATGTTATATCCGCTAGTTTTACGATTTAACACTATCGGTTTAAGAAGAGCATTTCATATATTCTGTTCTATATACATAAATCTATTATATAATGTATTTCCGTTTACATCACATCATATTTACTTCGAAGATAAGAAAATATTTTAGGTTTGCTTTCTGACCTTTCGTCGAAATTTTCGGACTTTTAATGCATTTTTAATGTTATAGGAAGTGAGATTGTTTTACATAATTGCATGTCGCAGAGAATATTGGCAATTTTTGAAATGGAGACTAAAAGTACCTACTTAATTTAGATAAACAGCTTGGGGTTACGTGACAACCTGTCGGAATAAACTAAAATGTGTAAATTAAAAATGCACCAAACTTAATTTATGACAATTATATGATCACCTTTTAAAATGAGGCGTGTGAAATTTTATTATACACATAATTATGAATTAAGAGTTATTTAAAAATGTTATACATCCAAGACAATAATTTGGAGAGAATAAAGAACATGATTATTAAAATTAAGCATCAGTTGAAACAAGAGGCAATAAAATAATTAAATAAAGGAAATTTATTAACATTAAATATTATAAAAAAGAAAATATTTAAAACACCCGGTAAGAATGGCTTTCACAGCCATAATCGACGCATACAAAAGACTTCCTAACGAGCCGTTTCAAGTTTTGACAAAATGTCATTTCGCCTATTTTCGTAAGAAATTCAATTAGAACGCAAGGATATAGATAGAAGCATAGTGACTCAACTTGCTAATCAAGGCTGAGGTGAGATTTCGTGCAATGAGGAATAACAAAGCAACACCAATGCTGTTGTAGGTGGAACTGACACATCTCTTCAGTCAGGAAGAAGAAGCAAGAAAAGATAGAAGCAAGCATAGATTTGGCATTCGCCTCCGAGGGAATAATTACGAATTTAGACAACTTTGTATTTTGCAAATGCAATCATTCGGCGAAAAACGAGTTCTGGTATATATATAGTGATTTGGGCGAAGAATTTCATATTATTAATAAAAAGAATTCAAGTAATTGGAACAACTTGTTCGACGAAATGGAACGAAACGAGAACAATCAAATGTGGAAACTGATGAAACGGTTAAGAAAAGAGCCAAATCCAAATACTCCGGGAAAATTCAACAACCAAATCCCCTTTAACAACCTAAAAAAAGCTCAAGCACTCAGTCAGCACCTAGAAACTCAATTTTCGAATTCAGAAAAAGGCAACAAAAACTGTCCAAGTTAGTCGAAAGTGTCGCGAAAATAATCGACAGAGTCAAAACTACAGCACCGTTTCAGATCAAATTAGAAGACTTGAAAGAAAAAATTAAAACCCTCAAAATTAATAAAGCCCCAGGTATAGACGGCATACCAACTAAAACCATCAAATTGATTCCAGACCCGGCTCTAGAAGAATTAACAAACATAATCAATGCAATATTTTGCATGGGCTATTTTCCAACAAACTGGAAAGCGGCTCTAGTAATAACTATTCCAAAAAAGACAAAGACCCATGCATCCAACAAAATAGAAGGCCTATTAGCTTACTAAGCGCTATAGCTGGACTAAGTGAGCACTTCGCTAATGTAAGATTGCAAATGTTGCTGAAAACTAACGAGAAGTTGCCAAATACGCAATTTGAGTTCAGGAAAAATCTTTCAGCAGTCCAACAGGCCGCAAATCTGAATAATACAATTACCAGAGCAAGAGAGGGTAAATGTTTATTGTAAGTCAATCTCTATGATATAGAAAAGGCATACGATAAAGCTGGAAAGACAAAATCATCTTCAAAATGGTAGTACTGAAGTTACCAATCGACATTAGCTCCTTTCTGAAAGACAGAACCTCCAGAGTTAAAGTAGGAGATAAAGTATCAACCGTAAGAAAAGCAAAAAAAGGGCCTTCCGCAAGAGCCGCTCCTTTCTCCCACACTTTTTAACATCTTTGTTTTTGATATTCCAGAATTTGAAGATATTAAATGCATTCAATTATACCAATTTGCAGACAATACGGCAATTCTATCTTCCAATTAAAGAATTTCTCAAACTAAATCACGTTTAATAAAAGCAGAGGAAAAGATTTTTTAGATACTGCAAAGACTGGAAAGTAAAACTTCATACTCAAAAAATCCAAGTGATTCAATTCACAAAAAGAAGAGGCAAGTCTACATTTCTAGGCAAAAACTGAAGTAAAACGATTGGTACATATTTAGGCATAGTCCTAGGTGTAAATCTAAATTTCCAGTCTCACACGAAAAGAAGAGCAAACATAATCAAGAAGTCTACCCATAAACTATACAATGTATTAGGCCCCAAAAGCAAATTAAAATTACCCGTTAAAGATAGAATTTTGAAAGCCGTAATAATTCCGGCACTAACATATGGAAAAGAAATTTGGACATTAAGTACCCCCAAAGCTAAATTAACAGTAACAACAGCTCAAAACAAATTGCTTCGCCTCATATCAAATGCACCTTTCTTTATGAGGAACAAAGTTGTCAGGAAAGACCTAAAAGCAACGGATCTAATCGCCCAAGCAGAATGTAAAAGAGTAACCATGCTCGAACATCTCAACAACCACCCGTCTGAATCAATTAAAGCTCTGGTACAAAACATAAATGCCTAAAACAAGTTAACCACTAATAGTGGAGAAAATAAACACTCCTTTTTTCACATCAAAAAAAGGGAATGCTGAAATGCTTACTTATATAGCTAATTCTAGTTAAATAGGAACAAAGCTGTAGGTAAAAAAAGGAATTTCATAAATGACTGGATGCTAAGGTGGAACTATTTCGAAGCCACCTTTGCTCATTTTTTCATGAAAGAATCAATGTTTGAAAATATTACAACATATTACTACAGAATAAATGATGTTCTACAATGGTGTGCAAAATTTTAACATTTTCCTTCCTAGAAGTCAGGATATTTAGGTGATCTTGAAACTTTGATTTAACAAACCATGTTAAGAACTGTCAGTAATTTTATTGTTGAATGTGAGTATACCCAAAATGGAATTCGTTTATATAAAAAATAATATAAAACAAGAATTTATTACTAGAATCTAAATCTAAACGATTTTGTCAAAATTAACTAGCAATTAACAAAGAAATCGTGCAATGAAACACATTTAGAAGACATATTTTATATATTGTCAGATGTTAAATCAGATTTACGGCACGCATAAGATGGTTCTAGGTGCGCGTGGAGTCTGGCGTAAATATAACGATAAAGACGCCCAAACACTTAACAGATGCAGAAAAATATAGAGCGATATGCCGCAATCCTATTCAGAAGCGCAGCTGCCAGGAATACTGGCTCACTATGTAGATAATAAATATTCTAACCTGAAGCGGAACTGAATTCTCCACACGAAGGAAAAGTTTTCAGTACTAGTTAAAATAATATCAAATGTGTCAGGGTATTTGACAGCAGTCAATAAAGCAATGGGAACGCCAAGGCCCTTATGATTTATTCTGTATCTAAATAATAAGTGACGTTTTCTACTATTGAACTTAGTAATTACCAAAGTCCAACCAGTGGACATAAAACACTATTTTAATTGAAAAGGGGATTCGTCCGGTATAAGTAAATAAGAAGTAACTAAACCATGAAATTACTTAAAAAGTAAGGTTGAAGAAAAGTTAAAGAGTTAAGTCTGTTCATTAACTGACAGATCTTTACTGCTCTCCTGTATATAAAGAATAAAATAGGAATACTTCATCAATTCTTGACAGCAAATGCAAAACAAAATATTCTGAATTTCAAACATATTTGTACAACTATTTTAGTAAAGACAAGATAGTGAATCTTTAAACCTAATCGCGTGCAATGAGTTCGCACGGAAAAAATGAAGACATTACAGGTCTTGTAATTAGATCTTCAAGCAAAGTATTCAAGTAAATTTCATTAAAAGTAGGTAACAAAATGAGCACAATCGCATGTTTGGCTACCTATTCTAATGAAACAGTTATTTGATCAGTAATCAATAAATTTTATGTTATTAAACTAAATGACAACCAAACAATGACTAGCATGAACAGAATTTTTATCCCATAAGTTGACTAAATTAGCTCTCAAACGATACAAGGTTTACCAAGGAAGCTTTAATTAATGAAATAATGGGAAATTATACAACGTTGAGAGGTATTTAATTTGCTTTACGCAAAACGTAATTTGGTGATACAACAAAATGTAAGTAAAGATAAATTTATTTTCAACCTCAACAAGGGTATTAAGAAATTCAAGAACTTGAAGTAAAGGCAGCCCAAATACATAGATGCAAGACAAAACTTGCATTTGCTTTCCAGGAAAGCGAGCAGACGGCTGGGTGACATTAGATTAGTTTAACTTAGAATCATCTGCAGAATCAGTGTTTACGAACCACATCCCAACGTGAGGTAACAATTCTTTAATTAAAGACGTATATGCCTGCATAATAAAACGCCAGGAAAACTACTACATAAATTAAATTAAACAACTTTTACATATTAAATTCTTTAGATGGCTTTGGAATTAAATTTGATCAAAAATTAGCTCTTGGATGGAACTTGCACTACTACACATTATCACGCCTTTTAAGGAGACAAGGTAGAAGATTTCCCTTTTTAACTCACTGCAATTAAAATACGATAATTAATGGAAGCTGGCTATGCATTTTATGTGCTGCGGAATGTAGCTAGCTAAAAAAAATGAAAACGACAATTCTTTAAAGAAGTACATGCGCATTTAAAAATTAAATTAGAAGATTTCAGAATATTAACCCATATTGATTTATACATAAAAATAGACTTACATTAGCCCAGTATTGTAATAGCTCAAATTATAAAGGCAGAGGAAAATATAATTTATTTCAAATCAATGCAGATAGATATAGAAACGCACCTTTTAAGACTTATTCGCGGTTAGCAACATTGCAGGTTCTAGTATAGGTAGATAGCATAACGAAAACGTCTAACGGTCAGTCAGTGGCGTATCTAGAGGAATGTGCAAAATTAAATAATATGCTAAATAAGAAGCATTATTAATTATAATTGTTTTGGATTGCGGTTGCCATTTTAAATGGACGTTGATAAAATTCAAATGTACTTGACCGCATTATGGTTTTAAATATAATACTTTCATAGATTTGGTGTAATAAAATTTAATTATTGCGCCGTACCCAGCTTATTAAAAATGATAGTATTAACATTCACAATTTGAATAGAGCTTCTTAGTAATACTGTAATATAACGTTTCTTAATCTTTTTGATGCGCAGTACTCGTTTTTAATGGGAATTTTTATCGTGGAACCCTGGTTTATATCAATAGTATGCTTTTAATGCAAGATGTAAAATACATTAAGTTTTGCGGAACCCTGAGTAACCTCCATGGAACCTCAGGGTTCCGCGGAACATAGTCTAATAAACGTTGCTGTAGTATATTGAGACTTATCTCCAAAGAGAAAGCGAACTTTCAAAATATTATGCCGATACAACGATACTCGCTATTTCACTACTTGCGAAATCTACAAAGCAAGAGCAGGAAAACGGGTTGCTTATGTAGGACTATATGACATATCAAAAGCATATGATAAAACCTGGAGAAACGGAATTCTCCTGAAAATGGCTAGCATGAAGATTCCTGCAGACATGCTTAAATTCACTCGCAAATTCTTAAACCAAAGAATCTTCCAAACAAGAATAGGCGCAGCCCTCTCCATGAAAAAAAGTGCAGAAGAGGACCTCCCACAGGGTTGCCCATTTCTCCAACACTCTTCAATATATTTAGCAATGATCTACCAAAAACAGTAAATGAAAAAGGGACGAAAGTCTTTCAATTCGCAGATGATACGGCGATCCTATCGACTCATAAACAACTCCCCGCAGCAAGATGCCAATTAGACAGGGCAGACAAGAAACTACAAAAGTACTGAAGAGAATGGAAAATTGCCCTAAACCGCCATAAAACTGAAATAGTAAAATTCATCAGGCGAACAGCAAAACCAACATGATAGGAAAACACAAAATCTAAAAAATAGGAACATACCTGGGGTAAAATTGAACAACAACCTTAGCTACAAAAACCACATAAGAATGAGAGATGCTCTCACAAACAGAAATGCGCTGGAGCTATACGGGATAATAGGCCCAAAAAGCAAAATCCAATTAAGCACAAAAGTCAAGATAATCAAGACAGTTCTACTACCCTCACTGATCTACGGCGAGAAAATATGGGCGGGAAAATCTGATTCAGCAACAAAGAGAATCACAATAATGCAAAATTGGCTACTACAGTGGATAGCAGATGCACTCTTATATGTCAGAAATCAAGACATAAAGTAACAGTTAAAGGCAGCAAACCTGATAGAAAGAGCAATCTCCCGCCGCAAAAACATGATAGAGAGACTAATAAATCACCCATCAATACACATACATGACATGGCGTGCCAAATGGGTGCATAAGCCAAAGAAAAGTCACATTCCACTCGTTTTAGAGGAAGATGTTAGAGAAGAACGTATACATAGCCTCGGCAGCGACTTAGCATGGAGAAAGTAGGAAGAAAAAAAACACTACTTGCGTCGCTGTTTCGTTGTTAGTCTGCAAACGTTAAGGTGAAATGTTTTTGAAGCTTGCGGTAAAGCTCTACTGTAACTAGATTGATTATTATTTAAAACCAAAATTGTTTATAGAAGTTCTTAAAATATAGTACGGCGCTCGATGAAAGAATGTATGGCCCTGAGTGTAAGCAACAGAAAAGTCAAAGCGGTGGCATCAATAGTGAAATTGTGATCATCTCATTCTTTGTTGTTCAATGCATAAATTGTCAACATGCTGTACCACCACACATAACTGTAACAGGACGGCAATACAAAAGAGTACTAAAAATCTTGAAGGACTATGCTAAGCGAAAATGACTATGTCTCCATGCAACAGGCCGAGTGTTACACCACATCGCAAATATGGTCAAGGAGTATTTCGAGAAAATATAAGGGAAATGAATACCTCGTTCACTCTACAGCCCAAAGGTTGCTCCTTGTGACTTTTCGCCTGAAATGAAATAGCGCCTTTGTGGAAGACCTTTTCAGTTTTCAAAACAAGTAATAAATGCTGAGGAGACGACGCTGTAGGATCTGTCAAAGAATGACTTCTAACATACAAAAATCTGGAAGAGTCAGGTAAAGCGTACTTGATGACCAATTTGTCTCTAAAACGAGAAATGGGGCGCTCAGTAAACATTTTCTGCTGAACATTCATGGATTCTTGTGCTATGTGTACTGTCCCATACATTTAGAGTGTCCATATGTCTTAAGCCAGATATAAGGAATTGTTTGAGTATATGAGGGCACAGCACACCACACCTCTTCGTAGAGAAAAACGACTTGGATGTTCTTATAGCCAGTCACGACAGTTTTGCTTATAGGTCTAACCTATTGGAGTAAATTGACAAGATGAATTCGTTCAGGACGTTTAAGTATTTATTTTTTAAAATGAATCCGTCATAATAATTTTTTGTGCGGCTCAACATGTCTATGCGCTTTGAACACTTCTTTGCGGCACCTGCTACTTGTTGAAGATTTTTCGGTGTAGTTACGATGTGAATATGTCGAACGCGAAAGTTGTTCAATCTTAATTCATTTTGCTTTCACACGGCTACCTACCTAATTATTAAATTCCGTGAAAGGGCACAATATCATAAAACGGGTAGACTGGGTCACTTCATTGGGTTTAATAACAGATGATAATGGAATACCGGCGAATGTCAGGAGAATAAAGGCTTCGCTCCACAAAAAATAACATTATTTAGTTATTTATCTGATACTGAATCCTAAAATCGTCATATTTAATGCGATACTAGTTTTACCTCGATGACACACACGTAGAAAAATCAGAAGTCTCCACCATGCTGTATAAGGGGCTACATATTTACTAAGATGATTATCAAAATTAGTTACAAGGTGCTTCACATACAACGTTGCTTACATAAATGTTAAAATTTACGGTTTTGCTTATTAAAATTGTCACTCCTAAAATAGCAAAATATTTATACACTATAGTTGAATAAAAGTCTTGATTATCATATACCATCACTGTTATAACACACACAAATTAGAAATTACATAAAAGTAACAATGCAGTAAGTCGTTATTACAGTCATTAATTCAAATATAATGACTGGGAAAGTCTGTCAATAAATTAAACAATTAATTACTATATTACAATAAATATTCAAGAATATCGAAAAAACTTCTAATAAAGGCGTGAATTTTAAAAATTCGTTCACTGGGGAAAAGAAACAAAAATTTGTATTCTCTCGCATAAAATCACTTACGCGCAGTAAGTACTCGGTAAGCTTTGTCAATTCAAAAACTGTCAACCTAGGTTTCATTTTTATTAGAAATCTTCAGTATAGAATACTTCCGATAGTGCCAAAATCGACAAAGCTAATAAGGTATCTCTCTGATATAAGAGGCCAATTACATTGTGCCCAATAACATCTCTCGAAATATTTACTTTTTGTGCGATTAACAAATCTGTTTAGCGTAAAATTAGTAGCATCCATAAAGGAGTCTTAGTTTGCAGGGTTAAGGTCACCATTATATGCATAGAATGTATTTACAAGGATTTATATTTAAACTTTGAAATAGATTAACCACTGAATGATCGTGGCCAATTTCAAGAGAAGGTGCTTTTCTAAAAATTTCCTGAAAGCCTTGTCACCAGCAGGTACAATTTTAGCGGGTTTAGTTTAAGGTGAGCTATTAGTTTTATTAATTTTTTTCTGTATTTACTCAAACATGACTGACTTATAAAATATCGATAAAGGGAACGTTAAACTAACGACATAATTTTCCTCATCCTTTTTTGGGGACCAAATCTATCAAATCATTTCATCTTCATAAGTGTACCACTTTATTAAAAAAAAACAAATATAAAAGGATTTGATTTCACATAGATTAATTAGTTTGAATTTGACTGAAGGAAATCTAAACAGGGTATTCTATTTAAAATAAGAAAGTTGATCATACTTATGAATCACCCTGTATTAGATCAGCACAAAATCTACACATCTTAGATTACACTGAACCGTTTTTGAGATAGCTGCCATATTCCAAATTTTTAACACGTTAAATATAATGTAACTTATGATCACAAAAGTTGATTAATTTACGTAGTAAAAAATATAATTTACCTAACTTTCTTCCATGACAACAAAAATTACTGTTAATGTCAATCAGCAGAGTAGCCCATTGGAAAGAAAATTTACCATCTACAGCATAATTTAAACGTTTCACTGTATACTACTCTCCCATACCTTATTTATTTATATATACAATTTCCACGTACTTTGAAATTAAAAAATAATTCTCGTTTTCTCTTGATCTAATTAACGCACATTTTATACTGCATAGTTAAGGATTACATATATGGAATTAACAGAGAAACCTTTCTTAAGACAATAAAAATGTATAATAGAACATAAAAAAGTTTCAAACAATTACAGCCTTATTAATAAACGAACTGCTAAATTTAATCCCTACTAAATATGCAAAGTTACGATGCAGTTATGTACATTGACACCATACTAAATTTAGTATTCTATTAGTTAGTTTGTTTATAAGAGTGTATGGTTAATTACCATAGTGTCTTAAAATTTTTGATACTAAAACAATTTTAGGCTCGTATTACAGCGCTGCGAGGTAATCGTGCAATAGAAGGTGTCTGGCATTACTTTACAGCAGATACATTTTGGTATGCGCGATAAAAAACGTTTACAAATCATGTGTCTAAATTGCGTAGTTTTCGAATTATTTTTAATTAAAGTTGTGAGCCCGTCCCTGGTTTTTAACTTGGTCTACTGTGTTCAACAAGAAAATATTAGCCGACTATACATTTATGCAAGTGCATAAACTTTAAGTCGCTTAAACACAATCTAAATTTGTTTTGATAAATATCTTCATAGCGTTAACATTTCCAATCAATTGTTTGTATATAATTTAAAATTTGTAAAAACATTCAAAATTTAAATAGTAAATAAATTTTATACAAATTTAACGTAATTTGTATGCAATAATACATACCTTTTATATAGATTAGTGTGGAACAAACAGGCTTTAATACATACATACTAAAACAAAACGTTTGTCAATTTTAGATATTTATTAAATATGCTTCACAATAATTATTTTAATAATTTATAATTAATCAGCAATAATTCTAAAAAAAAAGCAAAAGGCAATTTAAAAGAATACATTTGATTGTTTTTATTAAAACAGCTGTGCGACCTTGCATTCGTTAAAGTTCATGAATAGAAAATGAAATATGATATTGAAAATAGAAAGAACGTGTTATTTATGTTTTTATTTAAGTTGCATAGTAATGCATAGCACACAGACCTGCGTTCATGATCAATTTTTAGGTGAAAATTATAAAAAAATTTTTTAATTATTTAAATAATGCAACTTATATCCTGGACACCCTGTATACCAAAATAATTAGTTTGCGTATTAGTAAAACTCAATAATTTTACAATGTCTGCATGCAAAGGATTAAATAGTTTCTCATCGGATATCTGATTTTTACATGAGGCGCACGATAACTGCGCTTTTAACTGCCATAAAATCTTAGATAGCACATACGCTATTCTGTTCAATGAAATCCCAATTTTTAAACAGCTTCATGTAAATGACTTTTTTATTTTGTGTCTATTTTTTTTAGTTAGAATTCCCTGTGTTTTGATATGTTGTCACCGTCTAAACCAATTACGAAATCGGATAAAATCTGTTTAATTTAAAGCTACCAACTTAGCCAAGGGGAAGTGCAACGACTTAAAAGTAATCCTGTGACCGAAACTTGTAGCAAATAGAGCAAAGGATAGATGTATCAAGATTAAAGAGTTCCAATAGCTCAAGCAGGTACAGTATACATAATAATGGATATACACATAAGCTGGTATGAGCTTCAGTGCAACACTGAGGGTATTTCTAGAATTTGAACCGAAACAGGACAATTCCCTAACCAACCTTGGAGATGCTTACCTCATCTACGTAAATATTGCAGTTGTATAAATTTTCATCACCTTTATAGAAAGCTTTGTTATCTAAATTTATCTTTTGCTTACCAATGAGGCAGATTTCGAAATGTCTGATGGTGAAGGTACAGAAATTGCCATTGACAAATAAAAGATTCACTAATAAGCAAAAAGCATGTTTCGCATCAGTTCTTTTATTTTATAGGTTGTAGACACAAATAAACATTGGGGGTTCTTAGTAATAAAATAAAACTTATTAATAAATTAGAATGCAGGTAATTCGAGTTATTTGTAGAATAACATATCACTCACATAATTCTGTGGGGTCTAAATTAATTACAATAATATTAAACTAAGCTAATGTTACTGGGAGTAATGATATTAGAAATATCGATCGAAATTGTTCCATTTGTACACAACTTACTTTTAAATGCCCATATTAGTAAATTTAGTTGGAATCGTAGTTAGATACGCACAGTCTACTACGCACACAATGTATGATCTTTGATGTGAACATACGAACGTTCGTTCTGATTGTTATGTATCACAAAACTGTTAGTATATGCTTAATCGCAGGATATAAAATATTCTCGTATAACGAAATCAAAAATTAATAAGGGAAAAACGGCAAACGAAGCAGCTTGGTATATTTCGGAATGCTTAAAAGTGGCCCGACGTTCCACTTCCAGAGACTTCCAAGCTGCAGCTAAAACACGCTTTGCGCTAGAAGGCTAATCGAAAGAAAAAAATCTGGTGTGAGACAACAGTAGGGGGAGATGGGGGGTTCTATGACAGTAAATAGGTCAAGGCTGAATTTCAAGGATGTAGGTCAAGGACTTCCTTAATCTAGGTCATAGGTCA
>JAHWXV010405412.1:0-10333 GCA_024586415.1 Phrixothrix hirtus | reverse complement strand
GTACAAACTAAAATATCCGACTATCTTAAGTAGTTTATAATATGTACATAATGTGTTTTTTAATAGTAATCCAACCGTATAAAATACATACCTTAATCAAGATGAGAAATTTTATTTTCCTTTATAGTGAACCCCGGATATAGTGAACCAACCTTAATGCATTTTCAAAGTTCACTATATCCGGACTACACTGTAGTTTACAAAAGTTCGTTAAGATGCTAATAAATTTATTTTCTAGTCTTTCAAACATTTTTATAGTTGATTAGACATAATTTAAACATTTATGAGTAAACTTCTGTACACCCATAAAACCTATTTTGCATAATCTCTAAGAAGACGATGTATTATCGAGTATTCACGTTATTTGCATAATAAAATGGATTTCTGTGTGGTGCATATCTGCTGTATATCACAATCAATTTTTAAATAAGCTCTAAATATAATTTTGTTTAAATAAATTAATAAGGATTCAAAGAAAAGTTTGATGCATTTTATACCAAATTAATAAACAAATATCTATTACGGGATTATCGCGCTTTTAAGGAATAATGGTTGATCATTTTCTTTAATAAATTATACAATTTTTTAAATTAGAACAATTTAAAATACGAGATTGAGAGAAATGGCAACGTATTATCAAATATTGATGACACCATACCGACCACGAGATTAAGTGGCAAAACAAAACAAACCTATTTATTCTATGCCTTGAATGATTTATTACGAAAAACGAACATGACCGAACTTAATTTATGCTGAAACTTCAAATTGATTTTACGGGAAACTATTCTCGTTTGAGTGAATGAGTGTGTTTATTTTTTAATTTTACTCCTTATTTTTGTTAAGAACAAATGTTAACGTTATCATACTTAATAAAGTGTTTTTCACAAAACAATTGTCATGTAAGGTACCAACTTTTTTACATTATAATTCAACCAGCGAAGAAGCCTATCGAAATATCTACAAAAAACCTGAGGTTGTAATTTAAAAAAAATGATGATGGCGTTATAGCTCAAGAACATAATCTGTCAAAAACCATCCTTCTGTGCCCACAAATGCCTTATTGGAGGATAAAATTAATGTGTTCAAGAATTTTTCCAAAAAAACATTTATAACAAAATTATGAATTTTGTTCCAAACTTAATCACCACATTGTATATTAACAACTAGGCAAATCATTTTTATTTGAAATAATTGTATAAATCATCATAAACGGTTATTAGGATGGTTACTCTATTGTAAGTACCTCGCGAAGAAGCGCATGGGGCTGCGGGCCCATTTAATATAACATAATCGTATTCTTTTATCACGATTTCTCGTTAGACATATGCAGTAGATAATAGTTATAATATAGTAACAAGTTTATTAGTAGTTTAGTGAAGTTCTTATTTATATCTCAATTTTATTTAGCTATCGATTTTGACTTGAAATAATTAGAAGCAAGTAAACTTTAAATTGTCGAAGCGCAAAATTTTAGCAAAACATTATAATCTTGTTAGTTTAATAAACTGTAATCAAAATCTATTACAAAAAATCCAAGTTCATAATTGTACCTTATCAGTAAACAATAGAACGATTACATAAACAGTATTTAAAAAAAGGATCTATAGCGGCAAGGTTTATCGTTTTTAAAAATAGTAGGACTACGATAGAGTTTCCTACATTAAACTTTCCTCCAAAATTCGCATCTTATAGTTAAAGTTATCCCTATCTTGTAGAGTAATTAGCAAAGAAAGATTAGATTACATACAGTTGAGCTTACTTCTTGCCAGGAGCATTCGTTCGTCTTTTGGGAAGCATAAAATATTATCAAGCATTTGTCTTGAGATTATTATCTTTGTAGAAGTTTAGAAGTCAGGTAAATTTATTAAAACAATTAATTTATTGGATTTCATAATTTGCTATCAACGGCTGTATAAAATGCTCATTATATTTTGAAATATTTAAGGTCAATCCACGTTTAACAAATTTTTATATGATTAATGCCCATTGTTTATAATAAATAATAGGATATGAGCTTAAATGCCATTGCAAAATTCTGACATTAAAAAAAGGTACTTCTAAAAAAAGTTATAAATCGGTCACTAAAATATAATCACTATTGTGTATATATTTAAAATCAACACGTTTTTAGAATCCTGATTTAACACTAGAAAACGCAAGGACGTTTCTTTATCACTGAGACGCATTTTAAAGGCATGTAAATTTTAGCTTCTATTTACTTAAAAAATCGTATAACAAATTTTGCATTTAATATTATTATTATAAACAACAAATAATTTACAAATGAATACAAATAGATTTTGTGGTACTCTACTATACGCATTTATGAAACAGGAAGAGACGGTATCCTACCTTTAAGGAATGCGAAGAAACTTTTTGTTTATATACATTCTCAACAAAAATACCGAAAAGTAAACAAACTGTTTAAGAATTTCTGACATTTCCTACACGTACCGAGGTATCACCTCGACGTAAACAAAAATGTAAATATGTATGTTCGTCTGGTCACGATACCTTTATGAGGTAACTTGGTTTTTCAGTAGGGTGCTAATTAATACAATAGCCTGATCTTTATTAAGTTTAGGTGTACTGTAAATAAAGTGCTAGACGGTATTTACTTACACCCTTAAACATTTACCTACTGTTGAAAAACACCAAATAATTTTTACAATGTATTCTAAAAGTCCAATGTTATTTTAAAGTAATTCACTTAACTTACTTTATTTTAGAAAGTGAAATCTTTTAGATGAATACCTGTAGTAAGAGTAAGTTTACAACCATTCCCAATAAATATTTTGTAGTTCACACATTATCAAGAGGAAGAAATTTTGCAAATTATGAAAATTAAGAACTAAAATTTATATTCTAAGCCTTAAGAGATAATTAAATAATTTAGGTTTATTTCAAATTAAACAAATATAATATTTTTGAAAAGAATTCGCATTCTCAGATAGATGAACGCTAGTCTAATTTATGGCAGGTCTTTACCCAAACCTTAATAAAAGATTATTCAATCCAAGTTGGGATAACGTTCATATACCTTTTGTAAATAAACTTCTTGTTTACTAATACATTAGCTAACCCAGTGAACGCTTTTATTTAAATTGTTTATCAATTTCAATTAAGTATAATTTAATTCACTGTGTTAATCCATTTTTAAACATTAAACAAGAGCTAACCTGGTTTTTAGAAGTATCTTCCGTTTTTGTTACCACTGCTGGGAAATAACATTGGAACCTTTACTTTGAAGTCGGTTCGTTCATACACCATTTGATGTTTGAATTGTATCTTGCCTAGTAACGACCCAAATGCTGGCTCGAATTTTAATTAGATCTTCGGTGGACTAGCCATCTGCGAAGGGATTCTAATAATTCGATCGTAAGTGGTTCTTGCTTCATTTGGAACTGGCCATTTAATGAACAGTGAATGTAGCTTAACATACACTGACTTAGAGGTACGCTGCACATGCACTCACGTGACTCTTGGCACAAACCAAGCCAAAGTTGCTCTATGTCGGGCTTATATCGATGTTGACGTTTCCCGGCATTTTTTTGCTTGCCAATAGTCTTTAAGCTTTTTTTTTAAATGTGAATCAATCGGATTCTGCCTACGTCCGTTTAGTTAACTTTCTTGTAATTGGAGTAC
Source organism: Phrixothrix hirtus (assembly GCA_024586415.1). NCBI lineage: Eukaryota > Metazoa > Arthropoda > Insecta > Coleoptera > Phengodidae > Phrixothrix > Phrixothrix hirtus. The sequence goes on along the minus strand of JAHWXV010405412.1, from coordinate 6,685 downwards.
TTGACTCTTTCTTTGTGGTTAATTACAGTTTTTTCGAAAACTACCCTCATAAACCTTTTTAATGGTTATGGCTCCTGTTTAATATATTTATTGCTGTATGGGTGGCTGTATTCTGATTTACAAAATGTTTACCCTTAACTTTCAAGCTATGTATTTATAAAATTTTGGAAAGGTTCCTATAATAAATTTTTATATAACGTCAACCCTTCGGTATATATAAAATGATTTATTTAAAATTAAGTTATAATTTTGAAACTATTTTGGAAATGTTTTCTGTAATTATTTTAAATTACATAAGCCTTTCCACGGTCATAAAATTAATTTCTTATAATTAGAGTATGATTTTGTGAACATGTATCACTAGTAATAAGTATCAAATTGCGAATTAAAAGTACATTTCAATCTATATTTATTTCACAATTTTATTATTAATTTATTCAGTGCGTCATATACATAATATACATAAATTTAGTGTTTATTTTAGCATTTAGTGTTTCATTTTTAATTTATTAGTGTACTTGAACAGTGAATTGGTGACATGATGTTAGTTTATGGAGAATTATAAGTGTCACATCGAGCGCCTTTGTGTATTTAACATGAGAGATTAAACTTTGAGCACTGCCTTTGAGTATGAGTAATTAAAAATGTGGAATTATGTTTAGTTAATTGCTAAGTTTGGAAGATTTAGTTATTTTCCCAAAATTGTGCTGTTAAAATTTCACAAGGGAGCTACGGTATACCTAATAGATTAGAAAAAAGTTATCATTATTATATACGTCTTGCCAAGTTATTTCTAAAGAACGGAGTTAATCTGCCTCGTGATGAGTTATCGTAGCCTCAATCATCAGGTCATCATTAACTAAATCAGCAGGGTAGGTGCGGTTTTTTGCCAATTTTCCTTTATCATCAGATATTGAAGCACGTATTTCCAGAATAATTGAACGCGACAATAAAGCAAAACGAGCGTCACTTGTTCGTAAATATAAAGATTCCATCTACCTTCGGCACTTTATAAAAACGGATACAGTAAGATAATGTACTCAATCAAATGATCGCAATAAAACATTAGGTAAAGTATTTTTTAGCCACACTTCTTTATTTTATATTAAGCAAATAAATAATATTTATTATCATTTAAAAGAAGTCTAAATAACGAATACAGAATTATTAGCAAAAAAATACCATTAATAAACACCAAGGGGTTGTAGAATATTATCAACAAACTTAATTAACTATTGAAACTAATATTAAGGTAATTAAAGGTAGAAAAGCATTCAGAAAGAATCGCAGGAAACATAATAAAGTTAAAAAGAAATACATAAATATACCGGACAGCGATCTATGTCCTCGGACTTATCATGTCCCAGATATCCTTACGTCTAGTTGAAGGTTGCTGACATTCGAGACCAAACTTGACAGGTAAGGCCAGGAACCAACGTAAAAGTAGAACTGTGATGGCTTAAGCGACGGTTCTGCTTGTCTCGCAATCATCAGGCTTGTATAGATTTACAGTAGCCGGAAAGATCGTAATAATACTTAGGATTCTTAAAACTATAAACCAAAGCATAGCAGACAAAACATCATTAGTGAACGAAAGCATTAAGAAGAACTGATGCAGCTTTCCCCAACACATTCTGAAGGGTCTTGGAAGAAAAGTAGCACACAATTAGCAATGTAATTAATGTCAAAACGAATTGAAAGTATAGAGAACATTTAAGGAATAATCGAAAATTTTCGCAAAGTAAATTCTAATCAACCAGCCAAAACTGGTGTGCGACATTCTAAAAATTTGTTATTGGGGCGCATCAAGGCGACACCGCATATTCTTTAAGCTCATTTATATATTTATAAAAGCAAGAAGCATATTATCCGGTTCAAAGGTATTGGATTTATAATAAAAATCATTTATTATAAGACACACTAAAGCTAATTTTATATACAGTAAATCTTAATTACTCTAAATACACAAATTTAAAATATATAAATAACCAAAACATTTTGAAATTGATTCGTACCATAAAAATAAGGAACTTTTGTTTTTCAATTATGAATAAAATATGAATAAAATGGCTAAAATTGTCAAATTTAACGTGACACTCGTTTTAGTTCTAATCTAAAAATACTCGTTTTTATTTAATTTATTATTTAATCGCAAAATTGATTGGGTTAAATTAAACTAACATTTTTAATTACGTAAAATGAATAATTTGGTTTAATTACATAAATAATTTCCATTCCTGTTGTGCAGTAGGATATTTGAAAGTCTTGTATAGTTTTGTTATTATATTGGAGTTTTTATTTCGGATACTGTCCGTGCACTCTCACGGTGTTTCATACTTCATTATTTCTCGAAAAATAACTTTTATCCCGGTTTTGCTGCACTTTGGCTAGAATCATTCTGGATAATGCCTAGTTTTCTCGATAGTCTCATACTAGGGTTGATTTGGTTTAATTCTGTCACCCGCGTCTCGTTACAATATTTCGAATTTCTTTTAAGGTCTATCTATGAAAATGTTTTTTATGTTGGTTACTTTTTCTGGGTTTTCTAATAAGAATTTTTATCTACTTGTTTATTCCTGGAATTATATTTTGATAACGTTTACCTTGGTAAATAACGTACATTCTAAGATTCACTTCTTAGAGTTCTGGTATAAGAACAATAATTTGTTGGCCATGTTTATTCTGTGTATATTTGATGCGAAATGTCGTAGTTCATGACAGTTACTTTACTCTTAAACGTCGCTCTGACATTATTTGACCATTTCGCGTATGTTTTTGGTTCTCCCAGCCAGCACCTACTACATCGTAAACATTCAGTTCCATTGGATATATTACCCATTCAACAAGGTGTTCTTTTTAGTGGAATACAGATATGCAGAACATATAAAACAAGAATTCTGCAACCAATTTCCTGATGCCGATGTTTCTTATTGTGATATTATGCGCTATTTAATAACCAGGTTTCGTTACACAAGAACCTTAATGAAGAGTCTAAGAAACAATAAACTATGTACGTAACTAATAACAAATTGTTAGCAAACCCATCAAATCTATGCGAAGATTCTCCCAATAGTATTGAGAATGCACCTACAGGTGCATAGAAAGTTATAAAACTTCTCTAGTGCACAGTTTATATTATGCATGAAATTAAGGAACGGCATCGTTTCCATTTTACCATCCACTACGAAGTGCTTTTTTCAAAGCCCCTTTTAGGAAGAAACTATACTGCTTACATTATCAATTTTTTCGTACACCAGGAATTCTTTTTTTATTAAGATATTATAATTATATTATACATCCACCACTATGATACGGTAATGTATACAATTTTATTATACAATATAAAAGATAACAACTTTTTTAATTAAAATATCGCCAGTAATTAACAAGGAAGCTATGTACAAGAGGAATGCAGAGTTAAAGATTTCAGTACAAGAGTTAGTTATACACGTAATATCTTAAATTTAGTAAAATTCATAAACTGTAGGCGCCACTGATTTTCTCTTTTGTTGTCCCTATGACAAAATTAGAAATTATCATCAGGGATGGAAATAAACAGAAAAATAGAATAAATACAACTCTAAAAGGTCAATGCCCAAGTTAGCTTTCGAAGTAGCTCACATTAAAGGTAGAAGGTACACCATCGATTGCGAACTTACTTTTAAAACAATTGGCAAAGCACCCATATTACATTTGTGTATATTGTACCTATAAAATTTTAAAATCTATCTTATCTTCTAAAACTTAAAGAATTAAGTTTTATAGTAGATAAATCCTCAGCATGCTATAGAAAAGAAAACAATTTGAAAATGAAGAAATACTTTTATTCAACGTATTCCCCTTTTAAACCCAGTTAGTTTTGGCTTTTTCTAAGTATTCAACCAAAATTGCTACAAGAGAATATCAAAAAACTAAAGTAAAAACTTTTCCAGTAGATTTCTGCATTCAGAACGTTTTGGGCTATGAAGATCCAAAGTGCCTTCACTACACCGCCTGTTATTTCATCTCTGGGTTATAGAAATGTAGTTAACTTTCATTCATGGTAATAACACGATTCAAGAAATTAGCATTTTTGTCAAAACGGGCGCCGATCGGCAAGCATTTTAAACATCGAGGTACTTAGTGATTGATAGATACTCAATTTTATCGATTTTCATATCGGTCGACATGAGTTTTTTGGAAATTTATTTCACAGAATGCGTTAATTTTTCGTACTAAAATTTTACCGTAACATTTCAAGTAAGTTGTTGTTAGTTGCGATGATATTGAAAATATATTTAGTGCAATTAAAACCACTTAGCCTAAGCAGGTTTCAATATGTCCGCATATTGTTTATTTCTACTGCAATAATTTTAAAATTTAATAACATATTGTGTCGAGTTTCCACAATTTAACTATTATAAATTGATAAAAATTATACTTTTATTCCATAATTTAACAACAAAACCTTTTAACGTAGTGCAAAATTATATCATTTAGATTTTTGTTTATTTCTTACGTTAGAGGAATCATTGTACAAAAATTGAGAATTGAATATAGAGTGGTGCAAATTATACAAATTAATCATCAAAGAAATGCATCCTTATAAAGTAAATAGTGTAAGCTGTCATTATTCTTAGCTGTGCGAGGACAACTGGAAAAATAATATTTATTAGATTATAATTTATAAAATATCATCCTTGGAATTTTTTAAATATTTTCAGTGGTCAAATCAACTCCTAAAATAATACTCTTCAAAAAGTGCAAAAGTGCACGTAATTCTTTATACGTAGTATTTTTCAAATATAGAAATATAAAGTGCCGTTCCAGTTAATTCATTAAATAAAATAAAGTTTTTGATATTAGAAAAGATTTTACTTTTCCAACTGCTGTAAGCAATAGTAAAAGTCATGGATTTAGGTTAAAACTTGGAACTCGAGTTTTCAATGGAAATATTTATTTTAGAGGTTTTTAAGATAACTAATTGAATTTGGACGAAATTAAATAAACTAAACATACATGGCAAAGAAACAATTAAATTTAATCGAAATTTTAAAATACCAAGATAATTTATTTGAAGTAAAATAATTTACTGCTTAATAACATATGTATCACAAATATTAAAATAAATTGTAGAAAATTTCTAAATTAAATTATATTATACAATAGGAGATTTGGTAAAATAGCAAAATGGACTTTAAAATATTTACATAATTTCTAAATTAGGAGTGACATATTTATAGATCAATACACTAAATACAATAATTAATTTGATCAGACATCAAAAATTTGAACACAGCTAAAAATAAAATATTTATGTAGTTATCTTAAAATTATATTAATTCATTTGATATTCTGCAGAATTAAAAAAGGTACTCAAATAAGAACTTATTTATATTGTAAAAAACCAATAATTATCATTAAAATACATCTTCTTAGCTTACAATTCATTCATAGTACTAATTAAAATATTTAAGCTAATACGTTTATGTAAAATTCAAGTTACTTAGTTACAACTATCACTCAGTAATACGTTTAAAAATAATTATAAAAACAAGCGGAAAATTATGTACCAGTATGTAATGCTGATAACTAGCCTTATCTCGTGGTTATCGAATACTTTCGTATCTCAAGAAAGTCGAGCATGAAATTATTTAGTATATTTCAAAATGGAATGTTGTGGCAGGAATCCATACCTAAACAAAACTGACGCTACCTAGATTCCATGTTAAAACATAAAAACCAAAAGCTACAACGAAAAAAGATACGACCTTAAATTAGATGAATAAAGCACACTAAGATAAATCAACCTACCCACCCACAAGATAGTTTAATTAAAATATTTTAATTTCAATAGAAACTCATATCAGTAGTACAGTTAGAGAGTAAAATGCAGGAGGCTAGCACATGCAAAATGAAAGTAAGTGTATAAAATATACATATGAGACGCGGAATACAAAATTACGATAACACGCAAATTATTCTATTTTAAAGTCGTATTCAAAAATATAAGCACCAGACATTTATGCATAATTCGGGAAAATAAAAACTCTTATCAAACAACACATTATTTTCGCTTACCAATTTTAAACTTCATTTGAGGTCATTCACGTTAGTTACTTGCTACCTGCACTGTAAACTCTAAAATTAATTCAATAGCATATATACAATTACTATGACTTTTTATTAAATATTAAGTTAATTTAGAAAAAAATAACTCACGGATTTAAATAAAGAGCCATTGGATATATAAATAATGCACATACATCATTAAAAAATTAATTTATATTTATTTTGGGAACGATAATGACAACGGTTACCCATACAATTAACTGAACACGGGAAACACTACTTAGTTCTGGAGATTTTTCTCGAAAACCTGCTTCAGTGAATTTTCTCAGAGAAATAGGTTAGTTCACGTAAGAAAGCAATATGCATGTAAAATACAGGGAAATTTTAAATAAAATTGTTAGAGCTGTTTTCTAGAAAATCACATCGAGTCATCCGATTTCAACGAAATCCCTATTCAGACACGCGAGGAAAGTAACAAACAAATATAAAATTTCATTTTCCTAAAACGTTCAGCATTTGTGATAAATAGTCCACACACACACATGGGAGCGCACGACGCGCACGCGCATACGCACACACATACAGATACCCACATCCACACCCACACCCACACACACACCCACACACACACCCA